>OMLM01008604.1:60352-73942 GCA_900302695.1 Helostoma temminkii
ACAACTTGCCATCAACCAGGCTAAAATGTGGCTACTGTTCAGAGATCTGGAAACATTAATCACCATAAAGACTTGACAACTCGGCATACAGTTTGTGTATGCTTAAAATGAAAATGTATAATTTATCTTTACAAAAAAATCAATTCTTCATGATGTATAGTCTATATGTTGTGCATTATGGGATTCAGCATCTTCTAGAGTCTTTAACACGGACGTTAAGTCAGACGTTTAGTGATCTCTTTGATCAGCTCCTTGCTGTCTTTGAAACGGAGCACTGACGGGTCACCTCAGGTCTGCCCCAGGCACGCTGGATTCAGGAACAGATGCCCACATCTTTAGAAGGACTACGAAATCACAACCCTCGCAGTTTTTAATGTCTGTGTGATGTCTGTGTGACAGAGCTGGTCTGTTATGTTAACTGTGGCCAAAAATATTGTTATTTAAAGTCTTTGCTAAATGTGTCTATTCACATTTTGGTTGTTTTCTCAATTCCAGGTGAACATCGACAGTTCTGTTCACAACACTGTTCACTTCCTTCAGTATATTTGTACTGTAGGTTTATGAGAGAGAAGGAGACAACTCCTCTATTGTCAACCAGTTCTCCAGACACTACTCATCACACTTTTCTGCAATACCTCAAATACATGATTGGCCCAATCCCTCTGTGTTTGTATCCTGACAGACATGAAATGTGTATGGCACAGGTCTAACAGGCGTTCTGATGTGTTCAGCTGAGGAGCAAAGTGACTCTGGGAGATTCATTTTACCGGTCAGTGAATCCCATTTCTTCCATTGTGGGGAATTCTAACCTGCAGTAATGCAATAATCTAATATATTGCCTTTGGACCTGAACATCAGTTTATAAGTATTTTCAAGGGAGGGCATACAGGTTGCTTAGGTCATTCTGATTTTACCATGAATTTCTGTTCTCTCTTACAGGATGTTTGCAACACTCATTTACTTTTAAAGGCATTTTTTAGTGTAAAGTTAAAGAAGCATCAGATAAACACCTGGAGCAGGTGTTTATCTGAAGCATCAGATAAACACCTGGACATAGGACTGGTGAGGGTGCAGACAATCATGTGCACAGTTTGCAAACAATCTGATTACATGTTCAACTGTAAAAAACAAAGAAAACATTCACAGGAAATTACCAACATTAGTACAGATTCAGTTTGTGTATATTAAAACCACAAAGGAACACTAGCACAATGTTTCTAGTGTGGATTGGTGTGTTTGTTTGATGATGCAGCAAACATCTGGGACTGAAATGGGAGTTAGCTGAAGGCCTTCCTACTGTTGTAATCAAGTGCTTGAAAATCATCCACATTCACTGCCTAATAGTAGAAGCTTCAGCCTGTGTAGGTATGCATCTCTGTGCAGAGAAACACAAATATCCACTGTTCATTAAAGTCCAAAACATAACTCATATTTACTGTCTGTCTCTCACTTTCCAGCTCATGCTCAGGGATCTCTATTAAAAGAAGAGGAGGGGAGGAGCAGGAGCAAAATAAATACAAGCACTAATACTTTTTTGGTTTGAATACCATCCTACATGCTATTCCTTATCAGCTGGTTGGTTTTCTCCCCATGAACCCTGAGCAGCCAACCTTGGTGTTTTCCATGGAGGTAAATGAGAAAAAGAAAATGTGTGAGTTGAATGTTACATTGTGTTTATGTTTTGACATCTATTATGATTGACACGGGTTTTACATCTCCATGGAATGACTACTGAGTTAATAGGTTGGTATAAACCATGTAAAACATGTATATACCGTTTAACATTATAATAACACTGCAAATAAAGTGCCTGAGGCTGTTCTGACTGATACGATACGATACGATACGATACGATACGATACGATACGATGCGATACGATACGATACGATACGATACGATACGATACGATGCGATGCGATGCAAGTACTCACTTTTACTCCACCTTAAATACTGTACTTTTTTTCTACTACATTTATTTTTACAACTTAAAATATTAGTTACTTTTTTCATATCTAAATTCTTTGAAAAATAAAACCAAATAATGAATTGTAGTTTGATATTATGGATTAACCAGCAACAATAAAAAAAAAAGTAAAATCCACCAGGCTACATTTATTCTTTTAGCATTTTGAAATAAAAAATTCAAAATACATTGTTTTTTCACCTTGAGTATACAGTTTGAAGTTGTACTTGAGTAATGAGTTTGTGCACTTCTACCACCTCTACACAGAGCAAACAGTCAGCTACTATATGAGAATGAAATTTATATTCCAAAAAAAAAGGAGAATAATCAAATTTACCAAAATGTAAAGAATAAATGCCTAAATCTTTATAAAACCTAAAGCCAAAAAACTGAAGATCGAAGAATACCCAGTCTGCAGTGATATTATTAAAATGTATGGAGTGGTAATTAGCACAGCCTCAGTGAACTGGCAGGCTAGAGTTAATCACACCCTCACTGAGGTGGCATTGGCCTGATATAGCTGAACACAGACACACACATACACATTCACATCCACACACAGCTCTTTCCCACTTCTCTGCAAGCAAGCAAAACAGACAGGCTCTACCAAATAAACACAGTCAGCCACGTCGGTCTGCTGTGCGGACAGTGAAAGCGGCGCAGCGGCATGCTGCCCTGCGATGGCACTGGTGACTGCTTTATCAGCATCCCATAATTTATGTTGTGTTAATTAGGTCCCTGCGGCTGAAGCTGGCTGGTAGCAGTGGCTGGTTCCATGAAGGGGGCAGAGGATGGATAGGGGGGAAAAAGGAGGGGTGGTCCTCACAGATATAGTCACATTCCCATGCCCTCAGCAATGGCACCAAACTGAGATACAGGCATGTCATAATTAATGTTAGTGAATTATTAATGTGGCTGTCCTCAATATGTTTGCTTGCTGTGTGTGTGCATGTGCAAGCCCTTGTGATTTTCTTGTTTACCTGCAGCCTCTCATGATTTTTACACTATAACATTCACCCTGTACTGTCTCCCTCACATTCTTTCAGCGATGAGGACGAATGTCATCATCTGGAACTCAGAGAAAAGCTCAGCTGCTGTAAGGCCCCAGCCCAGCCGTCCTACCTGCTCATTAGCTCAGGCCGAGGTCAGGGGGTCAGGCAGGGGAGAGCTGCAGCACGGCGGCCCCCTGGCACACATGGACCGACACACAGGCACTTCTGCAGGCCTCACTGCTGTATTATTAGCTCATAGTCTGCAACCGAGGGCCAGTGCAGGTCGCACACTATAGTCCACAGCAGCTCCTATGAGGATCCTACACACACAAGTACACAAGCATACACAAAAGCTAAGCTGTGAACAGTAGAATACAAAATGTATGTATACTTTCACAGAGTGTACTTCCCAGAAAGGGGGAAAACGCACACACACAGATAGCCTGCATAAAATGGAAAGGCTGAGTGGAGATCCATATTGACAGAACGGAATCCCATAAGCGCCGCGATTCTCTCCGTATGTCAAATATTCCTCTAGGTGCGGATCATTCAGTTTTATTACCTTGCTTTAAAACTGAATTGCACAAGAGATTTAAGTCTTTTGGTGGAATAAAACACATACACACATACATACTAACATGCTCTCTGGAGGTATTCTCAATGACAAAGATAAATACATGTTAAAGTACCAATGCATTATTTTTGAAGCCACCTGAATTTTGTAAATTCATTGTAAATGGTGTAAATTAGAGAATTTTGACTTACAAGTGAAATAGTAATTTTGTGTGTTTTACAACTGAACATACAATTATTACATTTCTTAATTCCAATTCAATTCTTTGTTTCTGTCTGTTTTACACTTTACACCACTACATTTTATAAAAGAATATCTAACTTTTAATGTATCGTGTATTTAACATTTGTTTACAATTTATACATCCCAAACAGAAGTACCATGGTCACTGCTGTTGAGATGTCATGTTCTTTGAACATTTTCATTTGATTTAGCATTAAGTATCGCAGCAGTTGTGATGCATTTCAGAAAATAATATAGTTTCCCACTCAGTCAAATACATAATTTATGCATCTGAAGGAACAAGGGAATAAATATGCCTTTTGAACACACATTACAGAGGCATGCCCTGACAAGTAGCAGTTTTATTTTTCTTTTTACATACTCTGTGTACTGTAGAATATCATAAAACACCCCCTTATGATATTTAAATTGCTAATCATCACAGAGCTTTAATACAGACAATAAATAATTTAGACAAATATCCATTAGGCACAATTCATTAAGTCTCAATCAAATCCCTATTTATTCGCAATCTGTCCAACCTTGAAACACTTTAATCCAGGAATGTTAAATGAGATGAAATCATAATTATGGCAGCAGTGCCTGTTATTTAAACCAGATCAAGAACAAGAAGAACTTTAAAGGTGGAGGGATGTAGCATGGATCCATGCAGTAAGAGAGGTAGGAGGGCTGTAAATGGGTCAAATCCTCCTAGACCCTTAACATTTTGTGAATGGTGTATTTTATGCCCATAGACCATCAATGTCTTTATGAACCTTATATTTCCACACAGGCTGCTTAGAAGTAAACCTGGTTTTGTATGAAGCATTTTCAGTAACAGATTATCACTAATACTGATTGAAATTAATTTGTGACAGTCAGTGTAATGAAAATTTTTATTTCTCAGAACATGCATGAGGTCAAGCTTGGGGGTCTTTTGATTTTTACTGTAACACCAACATTCATTTACTTTATTTGATAGTGCTGCTGGAGGCGAATGCAACCCTGTGCAAAAGTGTTTACCATTTGTGCACTGGTTTTTGGCACAGTCACTGGAGCATTTTACCCCTGTCTTGCATCAGTGTGTTTAAATAAAGAAATACTTGTCTTCGCTGGTGCATATGCTTCTGGTGTACAGAAGAATTTGGTAAAATGTGTGTGTTCTTGTGTGCCTTAAAGTATCCATGGCTCTGTGGTCAGGAGTGAAGGAGTCACTGATGGAGAGCAAAAATGCTACTTGATAGCAGTCTGTTTTGGGTCCAGATGATTTTGGCTGGGTGCAGAAGCCATGAAGAAGTGTGTGTATGTATATGTGTGTGGTGGTAGTGGTGGTGGAAGGTAGCCAGAATGGCTGCAGTCTATATTTGCGCAGGAGTGGGACAAGAGGGGCATGCTTCTGCAGTAGCCACAACCTTCAGTGCCCTGTCCATGCCCAGCCACCTTAGCCTTGTTGCAGAAGTACAGGAAAACCACTGCAGGCATAACAAGACCAAGATGTTGGATAAAATCAGGTCTCTATCCACAAAAGTCAAGAATCAACATGAAGAATGTCAATGTTTGCGCAGAAAGAGAAAAAAAGACATCTTAAAATATACATTTATTCAGAGCCTGTGCAAGATCAAACAGCAAAATTGATCTGCTCTTCCTTCAACCCTTGCTCTGCTCCCTCCCCTCAACTCCCCTTCTCACCATGTATTGACTTTCCGCATGGGCCATCGCCATGACGACTCCAGGCCAGCCCTCTGTCACCTTTCCTAAGGGCAAAACCCAGACTATTCTGGCATATCGCTCATTTAACTGCCTGTGGCAATGGTAAGTTTGGAGGAGTAAACAGGCCCTATTCACACCCGCTTTCTGTCTTTCACATAACACAATCATCACAGTTTTAGCCACTTGTAGTGAGCCACTTGCTCCCAGGTGGCCTCAGACCACAAGCTATGTTCTAATCAAGACTATGATTAGGAGCCAAACTAATGCCATAATTCTCCTGTATTTTCTTGCATTATATGAACTTATTGCTTACTGTGACACATCAATATACACTAAGTAAATCTAAAGTTTTCTCCATTAAATCTCTTCAATGCGGGCACATTGTCATGAGCCATGTCTTTGTTTCTATTTATCTCAGTTCTTGCCCTGGTTTTCTTTTCAGTTCTCCTCTACATTCTGTCATACTCCTGCCACACACCCCGTACTCTGCTCCCCTGATGCACACTCACCCAATCAGTCTAAATATTTTCACCTGTCCCAGTCCCTTTATAAGCAGATCTGTTTTCCTCAGTTCCCCACTGGATTGTCTGCTGTCCTCAGTGTGTGACTCTAGCCATCTGTTCTTCTGGTACTAACCTTCCCTGACCTATCTACAGTTTTATTTACAGAAATTTTTTAAACTTTAGTTTCCTACAAAAGCTGGACACTGTAGTTTTTGTAATATCTGTGTATTTGTCTGATTACAGATATGAAACACTTAGTGCTCAAGTGAGTGTATTTACAGAGGAAATACAGCATGTGTATTTAAACTACACGTTTACTGTGATGATACAACTTATCAGCTGTTTCAGGATTGTGGTTCATTAAAGCATTTTAGACAAGTGCAGCATCATCACAGAGAGAAATAAGATATGTGCGACTTCGGCTACACAGATACTCCAAGGATTCAGTTTTGGTTTCTTTCTTTTGTTTGGATTAACTAACAACAAGAAAAATTGCAATACTTATGCTTTGAAGGGTAGAATGCAACTTAGATTGTGACATCACATGGTAAAGTTTCACATCAGTATCAATGGAGTTTATGGACACAATACAATGTTAAATAATATATTGAAATTAAAGCAAAAGGGAATTTGTATGTACAGTTTGACAAAACTATACACATCAATAAAAGTTACAATATGTACAAATAAAACATATTCAATACACTTGATAAACAAATACATTTATTATGTATACTATATATACTGTAATTTACACTACATGTGTATACTACACAGATGTACTGACAAAAACTGGTGTTGTTATCTGGTGGATTATTTGTGTTGGTGTTACACTTACTCTGACTATCTAGCTTTGCGATAGAATGCACAGTATCTATCAGATGAGATTGAGTATATTAACTATACTCACATTATTTTTTTATAATATGCTCTTCACAAATTTATGACAAAAATATAGGTGAAAATTCAACTAATTCAGTCACATAGTGGAGTTTGGAAAACTGAGGATGCTGAATATACTAAATACGATTCATCTGACACCGTAAGAGAAGAAGTGCTGTTGTGGCTGGACGGACGCTGTGTTTGAACCAGTGGTGCAGATATGGATGCAACAGCTCCTGTGGAGGCAGATCTCAAATTGGTCAGAGAGGAGGATCAATACCACCAGGAACAGATAGAGAGAATGATGGGCATGCCAGGCATCTCACTGAAATAAATTACATTAGACTCTCAGAAACTGATTCACAATGAAAAAAGTAGGGGAAAAGGGAAAAAACTGCCAGGTGGAGTTTAGTCAAGATCATTTACCTCTTCTGGACATTTAGCTTCAGAAACTTAAGGTTATTGTTTGCACAGGTTCAGTGTCATTTATCCAAAGAAGATTACCTGCTTTTATTTAGGACATTTTGATTGTTTGATGATATTATATTGTTGTAAATAGAGAGTGTTGTGACAATAATATTAGAAAAAGAAATTAATCTTTTATGCAACCTGATTTTATGATTGGTATCACAATAAAATGTTATATGCCCTGTGGTAGAAGTGATAGTTTTTTTTTACTTAGGTAAAAGTTGCAATGGTGGAATATAAAAATACTGCATTACAAGCAAGACTCCTTAAAAAATGTCACCTAATTTAAAGTAGACTAGTATTATTAGCCAAACATGCTTAGTAAGAAAGTAGTATCAGAGCTAAAAGTACTCTTAGTGCAAAAAACACTCCTGTGTACACTACAGTGTTATTAGTATATTATATAGTATATTATTATTAGTAATAAAAGTATTCATATTTTTTAATGGACTATAAATTCTGATGATGTATAAGTTGTAGATGGTTCATTTAGAGCTAATTCTGAATTATTTTTCAATGCATCCTGTTTTTTGCATGAATAAATGAATCTTCATGTGAAGCTAGTAACTAATAAAAGCTCACTTAGAGCATAAAGTGCTATTAAAAGTAAAGTGCAAGTACCTCATATGTGTTCTTAAGAGGCTCTTGAGTAAATCTTATTCTTTATCAAGAAATAAATAAGGTTTCAACATGTTGAAATACTGTCAATGTGCTTTGTGCAAAATGGGCCACAGTTTAAAAAAAATGTCCAGAGCAGAGGGTGCTTGTGCTCCGATTTCTTGACCTAAAGCTCCTCCTCTGGCCAAACTCATCAACATCTGTTTTTGAAGGCCATCTGCTGGAGATAATGATCTCTGCCTTTCTGTATTCTGTCATGTTGGGTATCCACACCTAGCCTTTTGTGTGATGTGACAGTGTAGATGTAGGTGACCAGTGGGTGGCCCCTGGGAGAGTCTGCCCAGAGGTCAGCCGGTCACTGTCCCTACGAGGCAGTCCTGCAGCGGGTCACCTGCTGCCCACTTTCCCCTCGTTATTTATCTCTCCCTGACAGTTCATTCCTCTTCCTGTCAAAGCCCCTCCGCTTCCATCTCCCCATTTTCTCATCTCCTGTGCTGAGTTTGGCATCAGTCCTCTCTTCCTTTCGCCAATACCAGCTACCCAGGCCAAAACGTGCTGAGACGACCCCTCCACACCACCACCATCTGAGTTATGTGACATCCAGCTTCAGGGGCCTTCCTGACGATGGGTGCTAGTCTACAGGCCTATAAGTGAAAGTCCACAATGTGTGAGTTGCTCTGGCCGACTGGCGGGGCTCCTCTCAGTGGTCCACCAGGGGGGTAATTACTTCCCTAAGCAGGGCTTGGACCTGGGCTTCTTGCCCCTTCAAGTCTCTGTGGACTGGCCAGGACGCAGCACCCCCTTTCATTAGGAGAGCAGCTTATGGAAGGAGAGCCCGAACAACAAACTGAAGGCCCTCTTTTGGCCGGTGATAAATTAGTTTGTCTTGCAGACGGGAGGGGTGGTGGAGAATGACACTCAGAGGACATGAGGGGGATGAGGAAGTCACAAATACAGTGCAGGAGAGGAGGGATTTTACAGATAAAAATATCTTAAGCTGAAGATACAGAGAAGATGAGACTCAAGAGCTGCTTTTTGTAGTCATGCACTTCAGCCTCTATTCTGGGTCTATTAGCTGGGGAGTCCATCTCAAGGACAGACCCCAAAGTGTGAGCTAATGGTGTGCCTTGGTGTGCTATGTAGCACATGGTAATCACAGGAAGATAATTACTATCATCTTTGCTTGGTCACTTAGATGTGATTATCCCAAAGCCAGCTGCAGGTTTCTGTACCTTCCCCTACCTCCCAGTGATCATAGCCAGTATAAAGTGACATGGGAAGGAGAAAAGGGGAGCAAAGTGAACATGTAATTAGCAAGTGGTTTCATGTAAGTGCTCTTTGATTTATAATTCAGCACAGTGAGAACCCCTGCTACCCAAGGCTAGTGCTCCTCTGAATTATCCCTGCGACTGGGAGAGGCTGCAACGAGAGAGGGGGAAGAACCTGGCTAATTTGTGCTCTGTTTGAGGTGAGTTTGAAAAGGAATGCAGACGTGAGGTTCATACCTGGACCTGGTAGACATTCAATCATAGAATATGGCACAGGGAGGTTTAGGAATTAACTGTTTCACAGGCATCTCTCTATCACTCTGATTAGACAGAATGATGGTCAGAGTTGTAAATGACTTTGCAACTCAACTCAAGACACAAAAGTTTGATACGATGAAAGCTGCTCATTTGTGACACTAACACTAAGATCAGCAGTAAAGTGAAGCATGGCATTGGGTTGATTTGCAAATGGCAACAAAAACTTGAAGATCATTTTACTTTCAGGTCAGACTTGTGAATTAAGTTATTTTCTATGGGAATTGAGCAACATTATTCCCACTCTAACTGCATGTTTGATAAGGGAGGCTTTTCTGTCAGCAGTGGCCTCATTTTCCACTGCTCAGCTTGGTACATACTGGATTCTCTTTGGTTCCCCTTGGGTCCAATGATCATCCTATATTCTGACGCCCTTATAAAGCTAATGTGCTGATTTTACGTTTTCAACCTGCAATGATCCCCCACAATCCCCTCTGTTCCGCTTTCACACTCAAGTGAGGATCCGCTGGCGCTTTGATCACAGTCCCCCGTTAAAGGTTTAAAACGTCTCAATTCCTGATGATTGTTGGGGCCTCTGTGGTTTACTTTAAGCATTTCCCCATGGCCCCTGTCCAAATTCACCACTCCTAAATGAGGTACCTTCGCTCCCAGCTTCCCATCCCAGCGCTGCTTTCAAGTTCCCCCGATTGGGTGCCGCAGCTGTAAGCCCTAGATTTTGTCTCCTCCATCTTTGTCAAGCCCATTTGCCAAATACAAAAAAGACCCAATAAGCTAGGTCTTCATTGCTGCTCTCCAAAGTAATCCCCAGATCTCCCACTCTCTCGAAAATCAATGCAAAGGTTGAGATGAGGTGAAACTTCCTTCTTAACTCAACGGGCTGGGAAGTGATAAAGTCTTAGGATCACTTTTTTTGTAATCACTGTGGCTTCATGATGAAACTAATTGTCGTATTTCATGCAGCTTCACGGCTTTTCACAATGTCCTTTATCAACACAATTAGAAAACAGCAGAGCAGAAGATATGGTAGTTTTAAAAGAAGTTTTAAACGTTTTAAAATTAAACTACACTGTTTTTTTTACAAACAAGTATAAGACCTCACAATGGAGCCTAGCGGTTATCTTTCATTTATCTAACTATAAATGCGTAACACACAAAGAACATCGCTTTGGAGTCTTACTTCCCTGCTCAGTGTTAGTCCAATATTCACCGACCTTTACAATAAGTTCCTGCAAAAATATCTGGGTCAATCTGGCTTATATGTGTTCAACTTTTTTCATCTGCTACTTTTGGCTTTCTGCCATGTCATGTGGGGCAGGTATCATATAATTGGCATGTGTGACCTTATTTGCTGGAATGGGTTCCCACAATTTATACAGGGAAGATGAAAGCTGTTGAGATTGAGGTTTATCAGCTGGTATAACAAAGATTTTGGTGAAAGTGGCTAAAAATTGCATTATAATGATGATCAGCAATACTGGTATCTTTTATTTTTAATAAATGATTAATTAACAATTCCAGTTGTTTCACTTAAACCAGATTTTTGAAAGCAGTGTAACCACTTAAAATTGTGACTTGTTATGACTTAAAAAGTAAAATTAAAAATGTTTATTCTGGTAAACACTGAGTCATATAACTAACTCTTTAAAGCCATGTTTCTTGTTGCGTTTTTGAACTGTATGAAAAGCAACGCCCCAAGTTTGTCTGGCACAGGACTTTGTCGTATGTCGCTCCCCATTTTTCTGTGTTGTCATATGTCCAATAAATGTTTAAAATGCTCCAAAAGTTTGGAGAGAAGTTGCTTGAACTGAGGCTAACTGCAAAATAGCTTTCTGCAAATGTTTTTTATAAATTCATTCAATCAGTTTTGCTCTAAAGATGATCATCAGTTCACCTGCGTTGGGGGTTTAAAGCACAATGATACAAATAACACCTACTGTACTTTTGGATACTACCTCAGCCGTAATAGTCGTTTGTGGTTAAACTAATCCAAACTGCTGCCTCTGCATCAGTGAGGTCTGGTTGAAAAAGAGGGCCAGTGCTGGGACAGCAGTAAATCTGCCAGCCAGCCTTGGCTAATGTCAGCCTGATGGAGGCTCCAAACCAGTGGGGTGGGATGTTCCGCTACAACCCTCTGCCCTATGGTCTACCATCATAATTAATATGTTGTTGTATCAAAGTTGAAGCATTTGCCTGTGAAGTGTCCCGTGCCCAGCCCCCTTATTAAAGACCTGACCTCCAAGCAGCTGAAGGTTGCACTGCAAACTTGGCACACCCCCGAGTGAAAACATCTGCTTTCCTCACAGACAGGACCGCCATGGACCCCACGTCTCAGCTGGTTACCACAGCCCAGTGAGAGAGCCCTTCCCCTGTCCTCGTGTGCTGACCCCCACATTTATAACCACACTCCCACTGCCGCTGAGACCTTCTCAAGCCTTGGGCCCAGGGCCTGGACCTCTCCATCACCTCCCTATCTCCCTTGTCCACATGTAGTACTGTGCCAGTGTGGTCACTTTACTGCTGAGAGAACTGCTCCTGTCTTGTTATTCCCACATTATAGCCTGTCGAGAGGAAGGGAGGGATGAGGAGATGAGAGGGAGGGAATGGGGAGGGGGAAGGAGGCATCTGCGCTGCTCCCACAAAGCAGCGACTGTTGGAACGCTGACAGAAGCATCTGTCATCTCCTGCCTTCACACACTCACCTGCTGTCCGAGGGTCTGAGTCTTTCTATCTTACTCCTTCGCGCTCTCTCACTTTCTCTCTTCTCTCATATCTCTCTAAGTTTTTGTGTGATTGTTTGACGCTCTTGGACACCACCCATCCGCAGAATTAAACCAGCAGATTTAAATCAGCAGATTTAAATCATAAACAGCATTGAAAAATTGCAATGGGTTTACTGTAAATACGTCTCTTTTTCACATGACAACCCTCTATTAAATAACTTATAAGGTGCGTCTCTAAATCTCAGCTATGCAAAAGAACATTTAGGCTTCACTTTGCCAAGTTCTAGCTAAATTAAGCCACATTTATTTACAAATACAGTGTTAATGAATGCACTGACCTGTCTTGTGACTACTTTATCATTTTCCAGTAGCACCACCGTCCATTCCCCTAACACGCTGACACTGTGCCAGCAGTAAAGGGAAAGATGCCAATCTATGTGTATGACACACACAACCTCAAGGACACCATTCCTCATTCCTCAGTCCTCATAAGGTGCCCTTCAGATGATGCCATAAGGCATGTGCAAAAACCCAAAATCAACCATACAAAGATAAATACAGTAGGAAAAGAGGTTACTTATGTTGACCTTTCTATCATTTCCTTCCTTCCTGTCGTTTTTAACTTGACTTTTAGGTTGTTTTTAGCAGTGTAATTGTACAGTATATATGGCAAGTCTTATTAGTATTACAACATATAGTTAACTGGTGGTTATAGCTGTGTGCATACATTTGTTATGTGTGTGTAAAGATAAGATAATATTTTAATGATCCCCAACGGGAAGGGAAGTAAAATAAACAACAATGAAAATTTAATTGTTTGAATAATTAATGACAGGGTGCACAAATCTTGTTGTACAGTCTAATGGCAGTGCGCACAAAAGACCACCTGAAGTGGGGTGTCTTGGTTTTTGGTAGAATCAGTGTGTGGCTGAATGAACTTCCCATCTGTCACAGTTCATAATAAAGTGTGTGAGACAGATTGTCAGACAGTTGTCCAGGTCCTGAAGCTGCAAATCAGCCCCAGACTACCATACTACAGCCACCTTGGGGTTGTTTGACTGTTGATAGGTTATTTTTATGAAATGCTGTTTTAGCTTCACGCAAGACGTAACGGGAAGCACACCTCTAGCTTCTTCACTTTGTCAGACTGCTTGTATTTAAGTCATTTATTGATTCAACAGGTCAGGCAGTAATCAGGCCTGGGTGTGACAGGTGAAATTGAACTCAGCTTTCCAACAAATGTGGTTAATTACAGTTCATTGATGATTTAGGAAATGGGTGACAATTATTTTTCCATATAGGGCTGGCCAGGTTTGGACAGCTTTTTTTCCCTTAATAAATGATATCATCATTTAAAAGCAGCATTTTGTATTTACTCAGGTTTTTTTTGTGT
>OMLM01008605.1:0-15940 GCA_900302695.1 Helostoma temminkii
TACTGTAAGTGGCAGCAAGCAGCACAGAGCAGAGAGAATGTGTTGTTTTCAGTTCTGATTACTCAGTTACTCCCAGTGGAGAACCTCAGTGTTGATTCAGAGTGAGTGAGTGGCTGTTCCTGGCAGTACTGATAGAGTAAAAATGTCTTGAAGGTTGCTTTGATAAAGCAATGGGTCCAGGCCAGAGAATAGCCCTCCACCCTCACTGTGAAGGAATGCAGAAAATGCTTGCACAACCTCCCTAGTGTTGCAACTTTGGCGGGCAAGGAGAGACACACAGAAGTGTCCAAGTCTGCGTTTGGTTGGGAGACGGAGAGCTCTGGGTGTGCCTATTTTAAAATAATCAAAGTTTTCATGGTTGGATATATGAAGTTTCATCTGTAAGGCATGAACTTCAGTTGTGTTCTTTTTAAGTAAAATACAGTTCCTTATATCGATATTTGAAAGAATAAATCTGATAAAACAGCCAACAGTAACTATTTACATGAACCTAACATAAAAACTCTTTATTTGAAAGCCTTTTAGACATATTTTTATAGAACTGTGACCACAATTGGTGCTTGGTCATTAAGTTAAATCCATCAGTGCTCTCTGCTGGGAGAAATGTGTAATGGAGAAACAGATTTTAAATGAATAAATAAAACTTAGTTTAACAAATACACCCACACTGATACGTTTGCAATAATCTAATTAACATGCTTAAACAGTCATAAAATATAAAATAATATACAAAAATACATGACTTGGAAAAAGGATAATGTCATGTAGGTTCTGTAATTTGATGTAAAACCACTGTACATTTCACAATTGCAAAGATTTTTGGAGCTTAATTGCTTCATTATACTGGGGGATGAAGCCACAGAGACTAGTGGTCCCAGTGATCCCAGTTGCTGTCTGGGAACTGACATCAGCAGCACAAAATGTCAGAGCCACAGGTTGCAACATTAGCAGAACAGTACTGAACAAATGAAATAGGTTGATGCCATACATCATAATATGCAGCTGTAAGTGATGCTATGACTACTGTTCCTGGCATTGTATATTAGACTGCTGACTCAAGCTGCTGTTATTAGCAGTGAGATCAGCTGTGGACCAAAGATGTTTCGGCTACATGTTCCAACCTTATGGCTACCAGGGTGTGATGACTCAAACACTTTAGATGTTATGGGAACAAATTAGCCAAGAACTGTCTTTTAATAATAGTGTAAGTTTTTTTTTATAGAGCATAATTTAAAGGACTAGGTGTCAAAGTCTTTAACAGTTACCTTAAGAATTACATTAGACTGATAAAATAATAATTTTGTTGATCGGTTACTGTAATTATTTACTTTTCCTTTTCATATGTGCGTATTATGAGGCAAATTTATGAAGTAAATTTGAAGTTAGACTCTGTACTCATGCCCATACACTATGAAATGGTACCCAGAAAGTGGATTGTGGTTGCATCCACACATTCTCCAGTTTAAATATATACCACCTACCACCTTATGTATGATATTTACATTTGAATGTAAATGTCCTACAAATTTGGCAGCTGCTTTTATCCTGTGCGACTTACACGTGAGGAACAAAAGCAACACAAACTAAGTCTGAGAGCAAACACTGAAGGTAAAGTGCTATAAGAAGAAGAGTTTAGGTTTTACACAAAGTAGCATAGTGCAAGTTTGTTTGCTTGTTTGTTTTATTTATTTATTATTTATAAGAATTTTTGAAAGAGTTCAGTTTTCAACAGTTTTTTGAATATTGTGAGTGAGGTAGCCGAGCGTGCAGACTTTGGTAGCTCATTCCACCATCTTGGGACAATTGTGCTGAAGAGTTTTGTCTGGGATCTTTTGCGGTTTGGTGCTGGGACCACCAAGCAGCATTCGTTGGCTGAGCGTATTGAAAACAGTGCCTTAAATGAAGGTCTCTAGGAAAGTCTAGCTGTCATCCAGGATGTGCTCCAATAAACACAGCACGGCCACTAAAAATAGTCCTGAAGGTTTAAATTTAGGTTAAAAAGTGTGCAGAGGATGCTGCCTTTGGATTCAGAGCTCGTTCTGCCATCTTGTGGGCAGAGTGCTATAAATGTAGTGTTGAATCAAGCTTCTGTCACGTGCTTAAAATCCCTGTTTAAACAAGCACGTGAAGACATTTACAAAAAAAATGAATTTGTACATCGTTTAGTGTTAGAAATGTGTGTAAGGTCTCGCAGGAAGATGAGAAGATGAGAGAAGCAGGCTGGAGGTGAATGGCAGCAAATGAGAAAGGAAGAGAGGGAGGAGAGAATGACACGGAGACAAGCGAAGCTGTTCCGTGAGCACAGGAGGAGGAGGAGGAGGAAGATGGGATGAGGACAGGAGTAGCGGAGGAGGTGCAGGAGACTACCATGAGATCCGGAGTGTGAAGTAACGCTCAGCTGGAGGGATGCTGCTCACGCTGCTTTTCTACCTTCGAGTCAAAGGTAGGGGCTCTGGGGTCAGCGTGGGTGATTCTGTCGCTGTGATGTGGACGGTGTCAGGTCATCTGAGGTAGCACAGACAGTAAGACAGAGAGAGCACGTCAGGCTCACTAGAGAAGGTTGCAGGGGAACCTAGTTGGCTTGAGCTTCTTTTCCTTTTTGTCGTCAATGACTATTATCAGTCCGTGAAGGAAAAAGGCTACTTTTATAAAACACTTTTTAATAATAATACTGCGAAATGCACAGAAATTGCTTCTTTGTCATGTTGTGTGTGTCCTGCGGGAGAAATACAAACAGAGCACGGACTAGATTTTCAGTGCGTGCTCTGCCCCCAAAGGGGCAATTATTTGTACGGCGGTACAGCAACACAAGAATCATCCAACATGAGCAGAATACATAACGGTGAGAATATATGTGCATATGTATATAGTTTAACTGCAGAATTCAAGAAACTTGTGTAAAAGCATTTGAATGACTTTATTTTCCCTGAGTTCACCGTAGTAATAGTACAGAGTAAAATGGTCCATGGACTCCACAGTGACATTTAAACAGAGTTTAAACAGACAGCTGCATATAAATTGATTATCTTTTCTTGTTTCCTTGCTGAAAGCGTGTGAGGCTCTCCTCCTGTCATCTGCACACTGTCAGCTGGACAACTTGTGCCTCTCGGTTGTTCTCAGTACCACAGGAGCTGCTGATTGGGATCGATGTAACCTATTTACAAACCTCAGTCTGTCTGTCTCCTTGGAGAAGGGACTAGTAATAACGTTAGAGTCAAAATATGTCTGTGTGGATGCTGATTTAAGGATAATGTGGCTGTTGTCATTTCCAGCAGTCTGAATTAACACTTGAGTGACAGATACTTTACTCTGCTGCACATATTGTAGGATATTTTGCTGCAGTCGTGAAAATTAGTTATTTAAAATCGTAACATTTAGAGAGTGCCATGCAGCAGCTATTTCTAGTTGAAGTACCATATTATCGAGCTGCACTTGAAAAGCTTGGTACCTGCACACTGTACAACTGTACAGCACTCTACAGTTATATTGGAATAAATAGAAGCTTCACATGTACTGTATATCAATAAATAAAGCCCTGAATATGATGATTATCCTCTTTTTTCAGCAATCAGTTTTTTTCTTTCTCAAATTTATTACATGCTTTATAAAACAGTTGCAAAAACGTCACATTTCATAACCTCAGTTAAAATCAGGTGACCAAAATCTCATATTTCCACGTGTTGTGGTAGAAAGGTCCAAAAATAACAGCAAGACGTCCCTAAGTTTGTATAATTCTAATATAATAGTCCTGAAATTTCTTGTTTTGTTGTTTTGTTCTTCTGGTTCTGTGTAGAAAAGTGAGGTCATAAACCCACAACACAGGCTCCTCATCCAATAGCAAAAATTTACCACACACTAACATTTACTAAAAATGTATTAACTCAAAAATTGTTTAATGTTTTCATTTTTTCATATTCTATTTACTTACTCAAGCAGTAGTACATTTTCATACTGCTATTATTTGTCTTTGTAAACATACCAGAATCCATGTGTATAATTTAATAACCAGTTTTCTGGAAAGAGACACTGAGACCATGACCTCAGTGTCTAGTGCTGATATAACTGGGCTACATTATGGTGGAATTAACAGCAAAATAATCAAGATAAGTGAAAAAAGGTGCATTTGGTGGCTGCAGCCTCACATGCAAACACTTAGTTGTTTTTGTTTATCTGTGTTTAAAAAAAAATTGATTTTGGAACTTTTGATGGTCATGTGTGGTTCTATCAATTCTTAAAATAAAACTAACTGAAATACAAACACCTGACGTTCTAATCCAAAATTCTGCACAAGTATTTGTTAATGTACAGATAGATAGATAACAGTCATTAGAAGCTATTTAAAACAATCCAGTGGCCAGTTTGCCATGTGATGGACAGACAGAGGACATATTTAATCCCCATTTTCAGCCCAGTAATTGAACAGTTTTACCTGTGAGAGTAGTCACACACTTTTCTCCTCTCTCACTGTCATGGACATAGATGAGTTATCCTGAGATTTACATACACTCTTTAATAGATGGTTGATTTTGTCACTATCTTTAAGATGCTCTCTTTGGCCTTTATTTCTTTTGATTACCAAAATAAAAAAGGTTTGTCACATTTCTTCTAAAACCTTTAGATGTATCTATTGTGCTCGCCTTATTTGCCTCAACAGCAGCTTTGAAAAGAAGCTCACATTATCAGCGATCAGTGGTCTGAATGATTTCCAGTTTAAGTTTTGTAGCAAAAGCTGATAATGTTGTTTCTGTGTAAGTGATGTGTATGTTTCATCCATACATGTGAGGAAGGACTGTTCATACGCTGATGCAGATGGTGCATAGATTCTCCTGCTGAATATATAACCTCTATGACACCGGCTTGTTGTAGGCTTGTGTGTGTGTGTGTGTGTGTGTGTGTGTGTGTGTGTGTGTGTGTGTATGTGTGTGTGTGTGTGTGTGTGTGTGTGTTTATAGAAGACCAGCAGACACTGACATACTAGCTTGGCACCTCTAGCAGCACCAGATTGTCAAACTAAATTGCATAAAGGCATTTTAGGACACGATCAATAAGTTGCTGTCAATACACACACACACTTGTATTGCTATACTTGTGAGGACGTATGCTTTTTATGGGCTATCTCTAACCATCGCAACTAAATGCCTAACCCTAGATGTCATCCTAACCCTAACCAAAACCCAACACTGACCCCAATACTTAAACCCAGTTTTGACCCTAAAAACACTCTTAGAACTTGTAAGGACCAGCTAAAATGATATTAATTAACATGCCTTTATAAGTAGAGTTCAATCTCCTTGGAGTATTAATTACTTCAGTAGCCATAATGAGGTTATTAACCTTTGTGTCAGTGGTTTATTGTCTCTCACTGATAGATTTGTCTTGACTTTGAATGTTTGTCCTCTTTGTTCACAGCAGATTCAGCATCAAAGAAAGGGAGATGCACATAGTTTACCAGGCTACTTACAGTTTGTGTCCCCATCAAACCAGAGCTCTCAGTGGTCTAATATTGTCGTTTTCATCGTGTGGCAGTGACTTTTCTGCAGTCCAGGGGATCCAGAAACCCCCCCGTAAGGCTTTACGCGCCTGGTTAAATCCGGATCAAATTTCTATGATCAAAACTTTTAAATTGGACGTCTTTTGTAATTTCATGCCCTGTGCAATGTCCGTCCTGTCCCTCTTTATCTGGTATGGGACGATTAAAAGGACAGCTGAATAAACGCTTTAATTAAAAGTCAAACTAACAAAGTCAGTCATGCCCCTGTTGTGCATCTGTTATCACAGAGGTCTAATTATGTCTAAAACTGCCTCAGGACACTTTCATTGATCCCTCTTAGCTTCTTTAGAAGTGGAGGCCTGTAATAACTTTGTGTAATGGCTGTTAACTATAAAAACAGTGTAAAAAAAGTTGATAATTGCTATAGGAGCATGTGCAGACCATTATATTCACAGTCCAGTCTTGATGCAGTGTACTTCCTTTCTTACTTTCTTTCTTTTTTTTTTTTTTGAAGTGTATTTGAGAGAGGTGGGTGTTGTTGGTAGCAACTTTGCTACTTTCCTGTGAGTGAGAGAGAGGAACAATGTCTGGAAATGAGTCAAGCCCTTGTAAATGTCCTGTCCTGGAGAGACGTGGCAGTACCACCCCGGTCTCCTGCTACACAGCTCCCCACATAAGACACAGTATAACTCCAGGAGGCCATCTACTCTTCTTTATACCTTCAGCGGACAAAATGGCAGGACTGTGCGCCTTGGTCTTTGCATCTGGAGGTGTGGTATTGTGCTTTGATTCGTCTTCTGAGAAATGTTTTGACTGCTCTTCTTTGTTTCTCTCACTCTGTGTCTTTCATCCTCATATTCTGACACCTTGGCAGAAAAATGGGGCAATGCACCACTCATCATTCCCCAGAGGGGCATGTTGTAATAGGTCAGCTCTTTGAGGGTGTACTAGTCGAGCGCGAGTGGCGTGTTGCAACTGTGTGGATGATCCAAGCACATCCTGGAATGTAAACGATCCCGAAAATGCTTTTTAATGTAACATCTGCTATAACCAGAGGGGATTTGAGAGGTTGCCGTCAGCTATGGTAGAGTGAAGGAATATATCAGGCAGGGAAATCCCACTGGTGTATTAATGTTTAGCTGTGCTTGACACTTCCCATTTTTAGAGTCAATACTGTGGCAGTATTTCTAGTATCATCATCAGTCATGACAGTGACTGACTTAAAGGAGAAATTGGCCATTGTGAAATCACTCTTATCTCTTATCTTATGACTGTTTACCTCATGCACTTGCCTGCATGCCTTTGGCTCTTTATTTTGATTCTACTTCCCTACAGCAACGCCCTTCCTCCCGTGATTCTAATTTGGTGGGTGTATTTATACATCACACACGCCAACTTCATGAAAAGATGTGCTTTTGGTACACCCGAGGCTGCGAGCCAAGTCAGTCCGTTGTTGTTATTTAAAACCTGCTTTGTTCTTGCAGTTCTTCATGGTAAATATCATGTCTGCCTTAGCTCAGACTTCAAAGAAGACATGAATAGTGATCAGAAATTCCTTTATCAGTCAGTGTGTGAATATTTAATTACTGTGAATGCGTTGCTTTTGATGGAAAACCCCAACTGTTACTCTGGATAAAACTGAACTGAAATCTAAGATGAAATGTTTCTCTATGACATTAAATATTTATGATAACGGCAACAATCACAGCTAAAGTTAACTTCTTTATTTATTCTTTCCTTTATTTATTTATGCGCAATCATAATCTCAGCTAATGTGCTCAGATTCAATGTAGCAACTCACCAGGACTCATGGTGAGTTGTCCCCATGAGCCACATAGCTGAATTTTTGACCACTGTAAAATATTTTAGTGCACTGATTTTAATAATACCTGTAACAGCATCTGAGATTGAGATCCTAGTCACGTTCGAGGAACCAAAGACGTAAAACGGGCCAGACCTTAAAGTGCATAAATCATTTATAAAACAAGTCAGACCTGACCTGAATAAACTGGAGGAAGATTAGACTCAGACCTGTGTGCAGTCAACATAAACAGACAAGAAAACGGGATAGAAGACTGTTTTGCATCAGTGGCACATTTTTCTCAAGATCTGATGATGAAGATGTGATCAGACTTTATATTGAGTCCACTCAGTAAAATACATGATGTACTAATATGCAGGACATGTAGCAGTACAACATAGCACTGTGCGATTAGACTGAATACATTTTGGTGTTACTAGGAGACAAGTGGACATGTGCAGACCTCTGATTAACTTGGTGCATTTAAACTCTAAGTTATGATACATTTTTTAAAGCTTGTGAAAACTTTCTTAAATATTTTTCCATTGCATAAAATATTCATGACAGAAGCAACTATCGCAGATAAAGTTTGGAAAGAAAAACTTTGTTTTCATTGTGTGGTAAGGCAGAATTTTTTTTTAGACAAATATTGGCTGATGCATGTGTGTGAGGGCATGCTACACTGCATCATCACTTTCCAAATCAAGGCCTTGAATCTGAACATCACGTCTTTCCCTATAAAATTTGTTATTGTAAATTGCAAATATAGAACAATACTTGCAGACGCTTGCCTGCTAATGCTGCCTCGCCACCAGCAGGTGCTTTTTTTTAATCAGTGAATCCTCATTCCTTACATGGTAGAAACAATTTGTTTTATTTGTATTTATTGCAGCTTTGCAGTTTGAAACCTGCAACATGGATTTGAAAATGGCTAATTGTTTTTTGCGCAAGTGCATGGAAATATAGTGCCACTAATATTGGCAGCCTTGTAAAATATGAACAAAGAATGCTGTGAAAAAAATGTCTATATTGTTTAACCTTTTGATCTGCTGGAAGATCCAACCACAGCTTTCTGGCAGAGACAATCAGGTGTTCATTTAATATTGTTGATATTTGATAGAGCCTGTGATGCCATGTGTCCTAACAAGATGCCCAGATCCTCTGGCAGTGAAACAGCCCAAAACATTAAAGACCCACCACCAAACCCACCTTTGATGTTTATTACCAAAAAAGCTCTATTTTGGTTTCATCTGACCATAGAACCTGATCCTATTTGAAGCTCCAGTAGTGACTGACAAAGTGAAGATGCTTTAGTTTGTTTCTGGATGAGAGTAGAGGCTTTTTCTTTTAACCCTTCCAAACAGTTTGTGCTGATGTAGGTGATGTCAGATTTGTAGTTTTGGAGACTTTCTGACTCCAACCCAACTAACCTCTGCAGTTCTGCAGCTGTGATTCTTGGAGATTTTTTGGCCACTGGAACCATCCTCCTGACAGTGTGTTGGGTCAAGATAGACACATGCCCTCTCCTAGGCTGATTCATCATTGTTTAATTATTGCCCTGATAGAGGAAATTGTTATTTTCAGTGTTTTTGCTATTTTCTTAAAGCCGCTTCCCATTTTGTGAAGCTCAACAACCTTCTGCTGCACATCACAACTATGTTCTTTGGTGTCACCCAGTGTGATGACTGACTGAAGGAGTTTGGCTTATGTGTGACCTCATATTTATACCTCTGTGAAACAGGTCATGGTTTAATTTCCTGTTCTTAGTCACCCAGGTGTACTAACAAAAAAAAACAGTGGGATATTTAGCAATGGTGCCAATATTAGTGGAGGGCACTGTACATGACACCAACATTTCTCAACCTTTCTCTGCTCTAAACTAGTGAAAAAAAAACATCCACATGTTCATCTTCTACATGATCTTTCATATTAAGAAGCAGAATATGAAGGCCTTTAAGCCTCGCTCTAATGCATGCATTGCTCACAGAGCAAATTTTTTAAATTTCATGTTGTTTTCCAATCACCCCAACTGGTCAAGGCAGATGGCCACCCACTCTGTGTCTGGTTCTGCTGAAGGCTTCTTCTATTAAAAGGAGATTTTCGTCTCATGGTGCTGCTCAAGTAGAATTTTTGGGGTTTTCTAAATAATTACTTATAGTTGTATTGTTATATTCTATAAGGTCTCAAACCTTATAAAGTGGCTGTAAAGTGCGTAGGCATGAGGATAAATATTAATTATCCACTTTGTTTAATAATGTGGGTTGATGAATCCCTTTCTAACCTATTTTAAACATGTAGTAATTAGTTTGAGCATTATAATCATAATTGCTCAATAATGGATACTGGGACCAATCTTTCATTGCCATAGTCACAGAGTGAAGAATCCTTAATTGGTTGTACGTTGTAAAATGTTTGCTCTGGTTTCAGCTGCAGAAGTTTTCACTATGTTATAGTTTCTAATATAAATGTTCAACAGTGAAAAATGTCATCAAAATATGCTTGCGTATCTGAGGTATTTTTATTCTAAGTTATGAGTATAAATGCACCATTTAAACGCAGACACTGCAGTCTGTGTGGCAGCCAAATACGCATTAAAAAGGGGAAACATTTACTCATATACTTAAACTTCTATGTAACCGCTCATCTATTCATCAGCAGTCTGATTAAAGACGCTGCGCTAAGAACTGCAATTTACCACTTTGTCAAAACATCTGTTGCAATTAATTATTCAATGATATAAACTGTATTTAGTGTCTGATGTGGGCACAAAGGATGTGTTAACGTGGTGTGTAGGTTCACCCTCCTCACACACACAGCCACAGTGGCACATTGTGCCCCCCCAATTCCCTTAGTCACCCACTATTACAGGCATGGGGGAAGAAATACTGGGTAACTATGGAAACACAGCAAAGGCGGCACTTTCCCGTAGAGGCCCCTGACTTAACAGGATTAGAGGGAATTCACAGATGAGACCTTAAAGTGCAGGGCCTCTTTGTTTCACCCCTTTGCCTGCTTTCGTTGTGATCTGACACTGAGAGGGTTGCAAACAGAAAAATATTCATCACGCTGCAGAAAAGGCAGAATGTAAAGATGTTGCAGCAGAGGCCTCTGGCAATGCTACGTCTACATTTCTATTCTGACACCTCTTTTGCTGTAGCTATGCCCTTTAATGTTAGTAAGTACCACATGTACCAAGTGTCTGGTAGAGTGTTTAAATCCCTTTCTCTATGGCTGCAGATTTGCATACAGAGACAGAACTTAAATTTTGGCTGGAACAAGACTGTCAGCGTGTCTTGCCAAACTAAGGCCTGAAAAATCTGAGCATCACTGATTGTAGAAACTGAGACAACAGATGCTTGGCTTAAACATTAAAGATGTTTCAAACTCCACTGCTAAAACCATCTGGAACAACTGTTCGCCCCAGGGCATGAAAATTCTTCAGCTCTGCACCCATTGCTCAAGAGATAAAAAGAAAAAATAATGTTCAACCTGGCTTTGCTCGATGGTAGAGTCCTTTTTTTTCTGAAGGGGAGAAAAGAACATTGTTAAGACTTATTTGCAGACAATGTCATCCTGACATCCTCACAGCAACTAATAATAGATGGTGTATGGTGGGCTGTGGCTACCATAGCAACAGAGGCAAAAAATGAGTGAGTGGAGAAGGATTTCTCAGCCGCACCCATCACTGGAGCAGCCAACCAGACTGGAAAACCAGTGCAGACAGGGGCACTGTAGGCACTGGCAGAGCAGCTACTGAATAATTAGTAGGAGTCAATAGGGCAACGCATGATTTGGTTCAGCCAACCACCCTTCACTTCGGACAGCACGTAAAAATTGGTTGGTTATTTATTGATAAACATGGCAGCAGATCAGCAGATTTACCAGTTAACACGGAAAACGTGTTGCTGGTTATGCACCTTATTACTCGTTAGTGTATCCTTAAAGGCACACTACACCTTTGTTACAGGTGATGTTGTGTTTCATTGCTGCTTTCTGCTAAGCCTGTGGAAAAAAAGCTTTGTAAAGCCTGAAAAGATAACATCCATTATCTCATTGGTGTTATCTCTGCTTGAGCTTGAAGACTCTTCATGTCTTCATGCCAGTGATTACATGGCATTATGGCATTATGTTTTCAGGTCACTCGTATGTCCATCCATGCAGTTGCCCAATACTTGTGAAAGCTTGGGGGGAGTTCCTTCTAATTTGGCACAACTGTCAACGTGTAGTCGATAAACTGATTAGATTTTGGTGGCCAAAGGTCAGTCACCTCATGTCCATCCGATTCTGACTGATGCAATAAATCAGGAATGTTTTTTTTAGACACAACTGTCAACTTGGACTCAGTGATGAACTGATTCTAGTTGATGGCCAAAGGTCACATTGATTTCATGCTCTTGTAGCCTATTTTTGTGAAACTTTTGGGGGAATTTCTTCAAATTTTCCACAATTATCCACAACTGTCCAGTTTGACTCAGTGGTGAACTTTTTAGATTTTGGTTTCCACTGGTCAAAAGTCACACCCTCAACCCATGCCTAGAATTTCAGGCAATGTGACCACTAGGAGGCACCACAGTCCTTACTTCCTTAGATATTGCTTTCAGTCAGCAGTTTTATTAGATACAATTATTACCTGGTCTAAGTGGTCATCTGGAGTCATCTGACAAGATTTGGTGCCAAGATGACATACTAGCCTAGCATGCTAATTAGCATGCTAACAGATTTGGTCGTATTTTCACCAAACTTGGGGCACATCACCTTTAAAGCGTGACCATTACATGTCACTAGCTAATTAGCTGGATGTTAGCATGGCACATTATGCTAGCTTTGCATGTTAGCATATGAGATTAATACAGGTCCAGCTCATCACCTGGTTGACTCTATTTGCCTGTTGTCTATTTGCTTAATGCCATGAAAATTACAGCCTACTTAGAGCTATGATGTAATGCTTAGCCTGGTTAAATATTACACAATATTAGCCTACATAATTCTTCTTTAGAAGTTGACTAAAATATGACTAAAGAGAGACAGGACTTGCTCTTCAAATGATAAGGCTCATAATTTCATGGAAAACCAAGTTCCATGAAAAGCCAAAAACACTTGCTTGTTAGTCCATCTTTTAATACTTTCTGACTTCCCTAGTGTGTCTGTGTTCCTCAGCTTCAAGCCAACCTGTTTCTACTGTAGACATACAATGAATCATTGTTTAAGCAGTGTTTCATCAGTGACTTAAACAGCTACCCACTGTATGCCAACAAACATTACTCAGAGACAAGAAAATCATGCATTTTTTCCGGAGGAAACTAATTAATCCATATTAGGTGATACAGGAAACATTTAGAAATAATGGTGGTATGCAAAAGATTGAGTAAAAATAAGCTATAGTATGTGTTCATGGCAGAGTTACCAGTGCTATAGTGTGGCTTAACTGTGTGGTTTTAATAGTTTGTAGAAAACTGATCTAGAGGGAGAAGATGCAGTACGGCGTAAAGATTTTAAAACACTGAAAAAATGCTGTTAAATTAAGAAGGTTTTCAGAATAATGGCTGATGTTTTATTTATCAAGTAAAGTCAAACAAAGTGCGGAAAATAGGGAAAAAAAGCACATGTGCATTGGTCTGCTACAAAAATGCAGTACACTTCTGCACAGTTTTTCCAGCATCTTCTCAGATGTAAGGCTGCCAAAGAGTCTTCTGTCTCTCTGTAATCTCAGACTAACACCATGGTGCTGAAATTAGAGCTCTGTTTGGTCCAGATTTCTTTAAGTGGGAGTCAAATTCAACTGTGCTTATGAAGAAATCAGCACTGATTTGTGTAATCGACAATAGTCTAAACATGTAAAGTGGCTAAAACAAAGCTAAAATATTTGGTTGGATAGACTGCTGATTTTTTTTTTTATCATATGCAGTTGTGGATAATGACTACATGATATTCAGTTGGTCACGTATGAACATTAATTTGTTCGGCTCTGTTTTTCTTAGCGAGTTACTCAACTCGTCTTGATGTCACTATGTTTTCGATGGTGCGTCAGATTAAATCATTTTCTGCTTTTAGCTCTGACTGATTTAACACCATGAAATCCAAATTTCCTGCTGCTAATAGAAATATAATGCTTGACTATAATAGTTTGCCATAATCACTTATTATCCTGTCACTTTGAATATAGGTCTTATCTGCACACTAGAATAGGACTGGACCATGACTAAGTAATATGAACAACAGATACGTTTTAATAATGTTTATTATACTGACTTTTGACGTGGACATTGGCCTAGCATATTCCTTTGAACTTTTAGTAATACTGTACATCACTAAACCATTCACACTGGTGTATAATGATTATTTTTCCAGCCCTGGTTCTGATAAAAGCTACTGCAGTGGCAGTAAAAAAATACATGTGCTGTTGCCTTTAAATTGTTAACTGTTTTGTAGTTCAAATGCATCAGTTTAACATGCTTTACAAGACGGTAGCACAACCACGGATTCTGTATGGATTCACTGTATCCTTCATAAAACCACTTATCAAATCACGTCAGCTGAATGTATGAAAACATTAGAATTGTCGGTCTGTGCAGTTTGCACTTCCTTTGATTCACACCATCTACTTGTAATTCAGGATTAAAATTTTGCACGGCTTGGCAGATGACGTATTAACAAACACAAGGTTAAACCTAAGAACCAGAGGAGACTTTGTAAACAATAAAAAAGTGTCCAAAGAGATGCCAGAAGATGCTTTCATTCTTTTGGTTTGCTCCTTGTGTCAGTGGACACCAGTGAACTGTTATGTGCTTGTTTATGCGGTTTATTATTGGCGATTATTATAACAGGGGGTCCTGTCAGGTCCTTGAGGGCCTCAGTCCTACTTGTTTTCCAGCTACTCCTGCCCTACCTACTGCCGATTACCTGGTTCAGGTGTGTTCAGCCAATGGGAAGTTTTAAGTGCAGGTCTGGTTGGAAAACAAGTGGGATAATGGCCTTTGTGGACCAGAATTAATCACCCCTGTATTTTAAAGGTTAGTAGGAACCTTTATGGTTCAATCAAAATAAAAATCCATTTATCACCTGGAAAAAAAGAAACACAGGGATCGTGGTCTAGAAAGAGGGAGAGGGTGAAGGAAGAGAGTAGACTGATGAGGGAGTGAGTAGAGAGGGATCTGTGTGTGTGTGTGTGTGTGAGAGAGAGAGCATGTGTATACATCATAGAGAAACCTGATGGTTATCTTCCCCTCACTTGAACTCACACAAAGGACGAGCATCAGCACCTTTAATTCAGTTTCATTCTTCTCTGCTGCTCGACCTCTCCTCCTTCTCTCCAGCTTTCTTCCCTCAGTCATAGCCCACCTCCAACCCCCTCAGCAGTTAGTGCTTTACCATGCTGCTGCTCTACAAACGTTTCCTCTCTCTCCTAGAATCGATCTATCGCCGCGGGGCCAGAAGATGGAGGAAACTCTACCGAGTCAACGGACACCTCTTCCAGGCCAAGCGCTTTAACAGGGTGAGTGTGTTTAAATCTAACTTCAGCTCAGTCCTGGCTCGGTGGGTGCATATATGCCTGAACAGTCAGGAAATACTGGAATTACAAAGTCTGTTACACAAGACATTTTCGATTTGATTTTAAAAATGTTGTTTCATTATAAGATAACTTTGGTTTGACCTGTCAAGATGTTTCATTGTTTATCGAAATTAATGTGACCAGTTACTATGAACTAATGGACTTTTGCTGAATAATGTAGAGGGCTGTGAATGAGCAGAGCAAGAAGAAGAAGAAGCATTAGTCAGTAATGACCGTTACAGTAACAGCACTTTACAGTTGATTTGAACAGTTATTTCTCTAAGTTAACTCCCAACACCTGGAACATCTGCACTGATCTCCTCCTTATTCATGTGCGATCATCTTAGCTTCCTAACACTGAACATATCGTAAACATAACTTACTGTGATAATCACAATCGTTCCCTGACATTAACCACACTGTAGTTGTCATAATTTCTATAATAATGTCTATGTGGACTACACAGTACAATCATCAGTCATAAACATACTGTAGTTAAATTATATATGACAGGTAATCAAGTCACCGCTCCAGCTAAGCTATCTGGGTACTGATGAATAAGTCATGGTGTCCTAGTTATGGCCTGTTTGGCAGTTGTCTCATATCGGCTCTCAGCTCCACTGCTACATGGTCCTGAACACACATGTGGGCTTTCATCATTTCTGTGCCAAGCTGTTTAAAAACGCTGCACCTGCTCGCCCTGCTTGTCTGAAACGGGACTCCAGCGTTTAAAGGCTTCCTATTTTATGAGGCACAGTGTCTGTACTGGAAGGCAGAAGAAGAAAAGACATTAATGCTAACGTCTTTACCTTTGTGCTGCGGTCTGAGTGTTCGCTTCAGGGAGATGATGTTATGTTGTTATTATACTGTTTTATGTAATTGTTATTTAATGGTCTGCCATTTACTTTTTTTCATAATGAATAAATCACATTGTTAATAGTTGTGTCATGAATTCCTGTTGCTCATCATTAACAAATGATGAAGTCACTGTTCAGAATTAACAGACCATTAGTTAAGAAATGTTAATTCACTGTTACTTCATACATTTATTAATATGCCACCAAACACCCAGATAATGGCAAAACAACAAATAACATTA
>OMLM01008605.1:16512-41639 GCA_900302695.1 Helostoma temminkii
TGGTAAATTATGCATTAGTTAAAAATTACTTAACCATATTATTTATTTCCTTAATATAAAGTATTTCCTTGTTTGTTAAACAGAGTCTTAATGTCTAGATCATGAACTGGATAAGTACCGATATCTTGCTGACTCAGCACTTTGCTCCAACATGTACTCCTTGATGTGGTCATTACTATTGATGCGCTGTGGAGCCGGGCTTATTCAATAAAAGACACGCAGGTATACAACTGCACATTAGTACTTAGAGCTCCACCAGGCGTCATAATGGCCCCAGGCTGCAGAGAAATACAATGTGAAAAAGCCTCCACATAATGACTGAACTGCTCCTCAAGTGCTTCACGCTGCTTTGATGTCCAAACTCACAGTATGTCTAGTGAAGCCATCTGTCAAGTCAACTGCTACCTCATTGAGCTGTGGCATTTATTCAGTCGAACACAACAAAAAGCGTAAATGCAGTGCGCTATAGTAAATAGTGAACGTTTTCAGACACAGCCATAGGGAGGATGTGGAAATTAGGACGTCATCAACTATGGTTCATGTCCTATATCCCACTTTTTGTTATGTTAAGGCTACAAAACATTAGAAGAACATGTGTAAGCGCTGTACTTAAGAACACTGACTGTGGTTGTACTCAGCAGCTTCTGGGTGTGAAGGTGTGTAACTGTGTACATGTGATCAGGGCTGAAAAAGAGACTTCTCTGTGAAATTATCCATGAATAAAACAAGTTTAAAAAATATTTGTCCAATACTTTGGTTAATGACCAAATACCTGCAAAGTTAACCATGTGACAATATGCGCACATGTTAACATGTAGCTTAAAAACATTTCTCCACCCCAGAGATGGCAGCATGACTGTAGACTTCAGCATGAGTGTTAACGGATGTCCAGAGAGGGGCTACTGCATGTTTTTGTTCCTTTTATGTTGACACTCTGTTGCTTTACATGTTGTAAAGTCACAGGACAGTAGCGTAAACCGACTGGTTTTCAGACCGGCATTATCTGGCTGTTGTTGCTATGCCAGCAGCTAGGACTCTGGTTGGTTCACTATGTTGTTCTCGGCATATAAATAAGGCAAGAAGAAGTAGGTCAGGTTTATCCTCCCTCGTCTCACTCCTTCCCTCTCCCTCCTCCCCGTCCTGCTCCATCTCCCCCTGATGTGGTAGTGCTGAAAGCTGCTTTGTGGATCCCTCCCATTAGACATAATGGGGTCTCTTTTAGCTTCTGCTCCCACGTGATAAAGCAGAATTCAGATGTCCACGCTGGCTTTGCCTTCACACACTCTCCATTAGAGAGATGACTGACACCAGCAAACAAAAAGTCACACTGATTTAAGAGGAAGGTGAGAGCTGAGAATGCATGTGTACGGATGTGTTAACAAAATAAGAGCAGAAAATAAGGTCTTCTGCTCCATTGGCCTTGCTATCTTTGTCAGGCAGAATGATATTGCAGAAAAAATCATTATGCATTACTGTGCATTAGAAACCCTTAGCTGAGGCATCCTATGTTGGTGCTTTCTACTACAGTACTTTTCTGACATTTTTGCATCACCCAGGCCTGTGATCATGCAGCTAGGGGAGTGAGATGTTCTGTTTCTGTCAGTGTTGAACAGGCCTTTACACATGTACCAGGGGGTCACAGCGGGAGTTAGAGTTACAAACATTGGGCTTTACACACATAAGACATCAGGTTTGTTTGTTTTTTTTCCAGTTTGCTTAAAAGGCAGCAGAGGTTCTCAAATGCATTTTTTAAATATTCTTTTATGTAATTTGTATTTTGAGTAGTTACACAATTTGATAGATTGAAATGAAACCTTTAACCAACATTTGTAAATGTTGGATATTTTCGATGACACAAAATTCAAAAACATCAAAAACAAAACTAAATGTTTATTTGTAGAGTTGTGAATTTCTTCCAGCTGCATCTTAATGTTCTCAGTGATCTCCTGATTTCCGATCACTCAATTATCCTGTAACAATTTGTCCAATACATTCCAGTTTCATTATTTTATCTCTAATGTGTGTTTAGTGCTAATTATAGCAGCTAATACGCAGAAATAATAAATCCTCAAAGTCATTTGTAGTCTTCTCAGCATTAGTTCAGATTATATATCATCATCATCTCTCATAAATGGAGAGATGGTCATCCTGGACAGATTTGGAAAAAAAAAATCTTTTTTGTTTGATAATTTGAAAAAGTTTATAGAGGGAAACTACGTAAGATGTGAACACGGGGCACCTGTTCACAGTGCTAACCTGCTTGACAGCAGAAAGTTGTCATTGTTACTGTGAGGATATTGGAGAGCTGACATTAATATTGGGCATAAAATCTACATTAAATAAAGGCGGACTGAGGTGCTACAGAGTTAGACTTGTAATCTTGTGATCTTATGCAGCAAAAGAAGGTATAATATGCTCTCAAAATATTTGTTTAGATGATCAAATTCATGTAATTCTTAGTGTTGTTAACTCACACTGCTACTGTATATGTATCATCTCTTTCTGTTCAAGCCTTCAGGCCATGAGTTGACCATGTGCATTAGATAGTTTGTGCCTGTTTTGTCTCGGATTCTGTGGATGCTGAAAGTGGTTTTGATGCTTCAAATAAGGTTAATACATTGGTCAGTGTGCTCTGGAGAGATATCTTTGTCGGTACATCCTTTATTAGCAGTCAGTTTCCAGGCACTCACATGATCTGTAATGCTGCGTGCTAGGCAGAGGGGAGGGCTGCCACTAGATAAAAGCCTTTCTTATCCTCCCATCATGTTACTCCAAAGCTGCAGGCAGCTGCAGGACTCTGAACATCAGCCCATCCACATGACAAACATGGCTACAAGTTATTCCTGTTTATTTTGGATGACGGGTTGTTCGGTTTGTTGTATGTTCTTAAAATATGGAAGTAAATCCTGTTGTTAATCAAATCCCAGAGTGAAGCAGCCTCTGGGATTCTGGGATTATGTTTGCATCTCTTACAGTGCTGAGCAGTGGGGATATGTCCAGCTAGGTCAAGGACATTGTTGACTGAGCTACTCTGATGAAAAGCCACTTTAATCACTTTAAGGCTCTATTCATGGTTTTTGTAACGTTGAATATACACTTTCTTTTCTGGATAAACTGCAAGTTACTCCCTAGGTGAAGTTTAAATATTCATTAATTCTTTGCATACTACAAGTTATTAATGGCATATGTAGTAGTTCTAAAGTGAAGTACAGTCCTGACTGAAACTGAGGTAGAAATTGTCAACACAGACACTGCCAAGATTTGTCATATCTAATCCAGATGATCAGATTATTTTGTTGAATTACACATGGCTCTGTGTAATAAGTCGGAGGTAATGATGGTGATGACTTGTACCAGCATCAGCATCAGTCTTAGTAAAAGACTGACTGTCTCCCAGTATCTCACATCTCCTGGTTCTTCATTATTATTGTTAATCATTCAGTGTTGTCTGGATCTTGCCGACTGGGAAACTAAGAGACGGAGTTTCAAGTCTTTTAAGTAAAAGGGTCTTTGTGGTGATGCAACGTTGTACAATTTGGATTTCTCTCCAGAGCTCATTAAAGTTCAGAAGCAACAACTCATCAAATCAATATCATCATTCTGTAACATCACTGAAAAAATATTACATTATCAAATGTAACCACATTTTTTATCAGTTAAATTTGTCTGCTGTGTTTCATGCTTAAACTAAGACACTGAACGTCATAGAAATTATACCTGCTAAACATCACTATGATTATGATCATGTTAGCTTTTAGCATGGCCATGTTGTTTTCACAGCAGCCAAGCCTCAGTTATGCTTTTAGATCCCTGATAGTCTTAAAAATAAAAGGCTTAAAGATGTCGGTCTTGCTTATTTATTATCTCACTTATCAGTACTTCTGCATGCAGTAATACAGTAATCCTTGAAACTGTGGGTAAAGCAGCATAAGGCAGCATGTTTTAAATATTAAGGAATGAAAGACACACCCTGACGCAGTGACAAGAGTCTGCACAACAGTTGTGACAGCAGCTTCTTTTTTCCCTATTTGCTCATTATTCTCACGTCGTGTGTTGCTGTTTGAAAGGAAACGGTGAATAAGGCAAAAGTGTGTGATTGATTTCTAAATGTACTTCCTAACCTCTACTTGGTGGTGGATTAGAAAGACTGAAGGAAGCCTTTGAAGTCTTGCTGAAGCATTTCCATGGCAACAAAACTGACTGGGACTCTTTGTTTTTCACTGTCAGCATCCATGCCCCGTGAATAAATGTTGTACATTCACCAAAGTACAAGCACCGCATCTTAAGTGTTTAGTCTCCAGTGAAGCATTTTGGTGACAGATTTGACGTCCAGGGACACTGAGCTGCAAGCTGAACATCCTTTGTTACTAATATAGCAACGTAAGAGCTGATTTAGCACGGACCAATAAAAGAACAAACACTCTGGAAACCATGTTGTGGAACAGAGAGCAAACTTCAGTGAGTATTAGCTTTACAGCAGATGTATGTGAGTTAGTGGAGGAACCAGACATACAGGTATAGGAAATTACTATATTAACTATAATGTAGACAAATATACATATTTTTAGTTTGATGGAACTTGTATAGTTAACTTAATGACTCCCATTATGATACTAACTCTAAATGAATATAGGTAAAGACTTGGGAAACTGTGTGCTGTCCACTGGTCATGATGCTAATTTCTGTTAGCATGCACATGGTACAATCCATTATGTGTTAGCATTGAGCTAATAGAATAGCCCAGTAGTAAACTTTCACTATGCTGAATGTCTTAAGAGTTATTTGCCTGTTCTATACCTCGTAGAGTTGGTGACTTTTCTGCGTTAACTTGGAATTATTCAGTCTGAACTTGAAGCCTGAACTCCCAAACTAAACACCAATATTCGGTGAGAACAGAATTATGCACTGAAATTGTTTTCTAAGTGGTATCGCAGGACAATTATGGAAGCTCATTTTCACAAGTAAAAGAAAAAAAACACGATGAAAAATAATAGAAATGACAAATATAAGATGAAAAATCTAACTTTTTAATAAGGTAAGTAGAAAGTTACTTTTTGACCTTTAAGTCCCATCTCATTCAGACTTTTCTGCTGGGAAGTCCATTTGGTGTTAACAGCAACGACTTTATAGTCTTATCAGACATTAAAAACAGCTTACACCAGAGTGTTTTGTTTTTTTTGTTTGTTTTTTTGTTTTTTTTTTGCAAGAGGGACTGGAGTCAGTCTGAATAATAATTTCTATATTCAGGTGGCTAATGACACAGGTGGATGTGTTCCTTCACCAGTTCAGGTTTATAAGCTCATGTTCTGCCCCCAAGTGGTCAAGTGAAGCTTTAACGCAGTGTGTTTCTGTGCATCGGGTCAGTTTATTTTCAAATTTAGAGCATGAGCTACACACAACTACCTGGAACTATAACCAACTTAAAGGAGCAATTATTAAAAGATCAGAAAAGTTTTCTTTTCTATAAAAGAATCCAAACAAAATGAATAAATTATCCTGTAGTATCTCATATTGTATTATGTTCTGTCAAATAACCCAGGATTTAAAAAACACAACAAAACATAGATTGCGTCATTCAGTATGTGAGTTGAAGACTAACCTCTCGCTGTGTCCTGTCCTGTGTGTGTCTTACAGAAAGCCTACTGTGGCCACTGTAGTGAAAGGATATGGGGGCTGGGCCGGCAGGGCTACAAGTGTATCAACTGCAAACTGTTGGTCCATAAGCGCTGTCACAGACTCTTCCCTCAGACCTGCCAAAGGCTTATGGTGAGTATTTCATCATGTCCAGAGCAGCACAGTCCAGCAGCCTCTGAGCTTTCTGGCAAACCCTGATCTAAAAACCCTGAAAGCTCACAGTGCACGTTGTCGACACACTCCATGACGATTACAGTCCCTCATCAGTAATGTTATGTGATACTGGAACAACTTAAATATGTCCTATTGCTACTGTCCATGTTTCAACTTGGAGGAGTTACTGTACACTATATTTACGTTTTCTTCTTTTTCTGTTCAAAAGTGATTTTTGTCTCAAGCTTAAAGTTGTTGAAGATGTTTCGACTCTTCAGTTCAGTCAGTTAGACCCGTCATCAAATCAGGGTTGTTAAGGTTTCAGTCACGGTTAAATAACAAAAGGCAGAAACAAGCTTTGCTACTATAAAGAGAATATAGGTACAGGAGGTTCTACTTTTTAAATGCCAGACTGTTTAAATGTAATGAAAGAAAATAAATACAATTTTCTGTACATGAGAAAATTTCATTTTACTCCAACATAACTTTGCACAGTGTTTTGAAACTGGTATACAAAACCACGTCGTGGTGCTCACTGTAGTCTTAACCATTAATCGGCAAGGAACCATATTTGGTAACTTCAGTGTCACCATCATTGTTTAAATAGTAAGACTGTAATGAGTTTGAATCATCTGAAAGTTATTTTTTAAAGCTCAAAACTGTTCATGCTATTAATTATGATGATATTTATTACAAGTACCGGTATCAGTACCTCAAGAAAAAAAAAATTGTATAAAATAAGTATTTTTGCACAATTGTATGAAGGTCTTGTTATATCCTCTAATAATGATGTAGGAGTGGAATTGTTCAATGATTGCCCTATAAAGGGGTATATAATAATACAGTGTTTTTTCTATTAGGGAGTATGTGAGAATCACTGTAAGCAGCTGTAGTACACAGATCTATTAATCAAACATCAGAGATCAATACATTCAATCGCACCTTTTGATGATTTCCTGTTTGTCCTTGTCATCTTTCTGCAGCTTCTCCCATTCTATTAAAATGAGTCACAAAGTTTAGTAACGGTAAACAACATAATCACTCAGTATCACCACAATCAAAGTAACCGTCTGACCGAACGGAAAGATTTACAGTTCAGCTCCAGGAGACCGAAATCTTGACTAGAAAATCAATGTAATCAATACAGTATTTGATATGGGGTGAACTTTGCTCCTGTCAGCAGTGGGAACACCCCCTTTTGATCACAGCTTCAGCTCAGTATCTGCACTGCCACATACGTGACGCTGAAACCCTGACATTCCCATTAGACTCTCAGAGCGGCAACAATTCCGCATGTTGTCCTAGAGCATCTTTAAACTCTTTAGTCATGGCAAACATACTTCACTTTACACTCTTCCAGGATCGTAAAGCCATGAGCAGATATTTGAGTGGATATTTGTCGGAATGTGCCTGTGGATATTTAGGTGGATTGTTGAATTATTTTATTCAGGATCCAGCCATGCCATCACAGGAGCCTCCTTTAGATGCCAAGGATGAAGAGGTGGACCTTCCACCAGATGACACAGAAGAAACGGATGGAAGTAAGTCACAGCTGAAATAAACACTTCCCGTTCGTCTTTCTGTATCAGTAGTAGGAAACGTTGTTTGGGTTGGAGCTGCAGTGTATAGCGTGCATTTGGAGGACACTTCACAGTATTTGTGTTCTTAAATTTGAGAATGTGTAGTTGAACAAGCAGCTGGGACGCTGTAGGAATAAAAAGAGAACTCCTGCTCAGTCTGTTTACACTGGAAAAGTGGCAATAAACTCACTCACAGTTCTTCATTCACAGTTTTGAGGGTGCGTTAGTGAGCACTGTTGTGTCACCTTTTACAACAGAAATAAAGGGACTGCTAAAGTAGAATTAAACCTTTAAGGCTTGAAGTAAGTCATGAGGTGGGGACATTGTTCCTGTGGGAAGCTCACACTCAAGGTTTGAGATCAGTGTCAAGCAGAAGGAAAGTTTCCAAATGAAGCTTGTGTCGTTTACCTGATTTTCCGGTGACAAACGAGTCTGTGCTTTGTTTGTTGATTCACTTTGTGCTTCGATTGTCTCCTGTAATGGTTTTTAATCACATCAGAGAAGCTGAACCCCAACACTGGAAAAAAGCCACATCAATAATATCTAAATAAAAATCACATACATTATCACATGCCACATAAGCAATTCTATTGTACTCCTACTACAACATTACCAGCTGTTACACATCTGTAATAACTAGTAACTGTGATGTCAGGATATGTTTGCTACACGTGATGTGTCCACTAGATGTCAGCAGTGTACTCAGCTCTCAAACAGGCCTTCACATAATGATCCTTAAGGTGAAACAGTTGACTGAGAAACCTCGACACCCAAACGAGGCTTCATCTCACCATCATTAGCGACCTGTAGCTTACAAGAGAGCAAACACACTAATTGATGTGCTATTGTGTTTGCCCCTTAAGGGGTAAATGAAGTAATTCAGTTAGTTAGAATGAGATTTCAATTTAAAGATTTAAAAGTGTCCTCGTGAAAGCCACCGTGGACTTGTTTGGCTTTCACAGTCGCTTTAGTATGAGTTACAAAGACATGTGATGTGATCTGGGAATCCCTAGGTGTACTTTTAAAGACACTGTTTCTTCAGGTAGACAACTACAGTGACAGAATGAGTGTCGAAGATCCGTTAGGGACTCTTGTCGTAAATTAGTAATAGAATGGCTACTTTGTTGTTTCTTTAGACCCCAGTAGCTTCACCTCACAGTCACTGTCATCACTTATCTAAACATGGCGTTGCTCTCTGAAGGGATCCCATTGGATAGAATTGTAAATCCTAATAGGGGAGAGTGTGGACTGAGGTGGGTTTCTACTAGGAAACCCCCTGCATTGAACTAGTTTCATATGTTTTCTGCCTCCCTCTGCTGGTCAATAGTGACAACATATTAAACATACAAGTACAGAATGAATTTTGTCATGTAACCGTCACCAAAAGTTCACAATTCAGTGTCGGTCTGTGTCTGTTTTTTTGCAGTATCATTTTTACCACACAACTGTACAGTGGATAAGACAGAAGAACCAGATGCAGAGGTGAGAAGGGCTCCAAATAACTACACAGTCTATTATGTGTCATTCAATCAGGTGACAAATGCGTTTTATTGAAAAGGGCTTGAACAATTGTTTTGCTAAACTGAAGCGTATTGTTGGTTATTACTCTGCATGAAATCTTCAACTATAATTCTGACTCTCTACCTGCTGAAGGACATCAAATCAGTAGTGGACGGCATCGATGGCATCAAGCTGTCCCAGGGCCTGGCTCTCGGGCTGGGGGACTTCGAGCTGATCCGGGTGATCGGGCGCGGAAGCTACGCCAAGGTCCTGCTGGTTCGGCTAAAGAAAAACGAGCAGGTGTACGCCATGAAGGTGGTGAAGAAGGAGCTGGTACATGATGACGAGGTGAGATATAAGTGCACCTGAGATGCTAAGGATGTAAAACAAGGGCAGGAAGGACGGGTTTGTAGCTAGAGGTACCTTGAGTTAAACCTGTACATGACAGGCTGACGTGTAGGCCAAATCTTCTCCCGACTACTACACCAAACAACAGTGTGGATATGGAGGTGCAGCGTTTTTCTATGTTTGCATTAGAAAGATATTTTAACTATCAGCTTGACAATAATGACACACTTGAAGGCGACTGTGTGAAGAACTTATCATCTTTCCTGATCATATTTCTTCCTGGCCACATGTTGAAGTGTTGTTGGACAGGACGCTGAACCAAAGCTCCAAAGGTTTAAAACCCCAGGTTCAGAAATAGTGTGTTTAAAAGATGACATTAACAACATATGTCAGCTGATGTAATCGTCTCTCTGGATGTGAATACTCCCATAGACGAGTAGTCATATTTATATCTTTGCAAAGTACCTCAACTTTTTAGAGTTTTGAGGTTTAGGAATCAGGTGATGTTAATGATGTGGAATGAATGTGAGTGGCTGTTATCATTTAATGTAATTTTTATTTATTCTTGAAAAATCAGATTATGGACAAATTGTTCCAAAACACATTAGTTGCATAACACAGAGCAATAAATCTGCACCTGTCGACTTTTTATATAAACCCGTATGTACCATAGGTGATGTCAGGTTGTACCACTGTCCTGTCTCACAGCTTTAACAGGCGTCATTGCTCCAGTGTTACGAGTTGGCTTTTCAGGTCTCTTTGCCACCTCCAGTTTGTGCTGCGGGCGTCAGTTGATAAAATGGTATGAAGCCAGCCACTGTGTAGGACGGAGCTCACAGAAGACACATAAATGTTGGTCTTTAAGGCCTACACTCATCCAGGATGGGTAAAAAGTGGGTCAGATGTGTTTTCATAGACGAGGATATGAATGTTAAGACTCCTGTTCTACAGAGTTTTCAGTTCATGTTCTTAGACGAGTGCAGGAATGCTGATTTTGTAACCACTTTGACCTTGAGTGTGAAGAAGCTGGACAGAGTGAAAAGCAACTTTAACTTGACTTGACGTAGGGATTGAGAGTGCCTGGAATGTGTAACATGTCTAAGGAGGAATCAGTGAAGAAAGGACGGATGAAAGAAGAGGTTAAAAGACAGTGAAAGATGTAGGAAGAGATGCAAATTAAGAATGAGTAAAAGCAAGAGAGGACTGAGTCAGAGACCAGTAGGAGCTAATGAATGGGATGGGAGTGGGGGGTGTGAGTTTAGGAGGAAGCAGGAATAGATAAGGAGATGACTCACAGGGGGAGGTGAGATGTGGGTTTTCATTTTTGCAGTGATGAATGAACATGATGTGATCTGCATTATGCTCCTAAAGCAGGAAATATAGAGAAATGGATGTTATTCACTTTTATTATTTACTCCAAATGTGAATCATCTGGTAGAGAACGGTGTTGTTGTTTGTGTGAGCAAAGACACGTTCACACATTCAGGCTCTTAAAATGTCAGTCCATCCAGACTTAATTTCATTTCTAGCTAATTTTTAAAGCATCAGTCTGGGTGCTGTACACATCTACTTATGAAACCTGGTCTGTGAATCATACGGCATAACCAAGACAAGACATGTTTACACCAAAAAAAACAAAAAACAAAAAACAAGAACAAATATCTTATATGACATATGTATATATATATATGTATTATATGTACATATATATGTCTGTCTGCTTCAACACACAATCACATTCTGGACAATGCTAAGATTCTAACTTTGTGGCAACACTTTGGGCCAGGACGACTGTGTCCCAGTGCACAAAGCAAGGACCATAAAGACATGGTTTGATGAGTTTGGTGTGAAGAACTTGACTGGCCTGTACTAACGCTATATTAAAGTATGTTTGGTGGAATGGTAATAGTCAAATATTTTTGTCCACAGGCTTTAAAGCATCAGTGTTTACACCTTTGCCCTGTTCATCATTGAAAACTAAGATCATATTTATTTATTTATCTAACTCAGGTCATATATGAATAGTTATGATGCATCTTACATACATTTAAAAGTAGTAAAAAATAATTACATGAGAGAGATTGTTTCAGAGCCGATACTAGCTCATCTTGCCTTTGTTGTGTTTGTGTCATAAAGACCCACTAGATGGCACTATTGCTCAACATAAAACACTGAAACTCAACTCACAGGCCTTTATGCCTCCACTTTCCTCTTCAACTTAAAATCCTTCAGTCTTTTCCTCACAACACAAATCTTGTGTTTCAATCCAAATTTCCAGTTTGACTCAGTAGCAACAGTGTTGCCCCCAGTAACATTCATTTATTCACAGCTATAGTCAAGCACATTTGTTAAATAATAAAGTAAGTACGTAATAATGAGTTGTGCTGCATGGAGAGCTCAAAATGTAGGTTCTCTCTGTCAAAGCTCACATAAAACATTAACAATCATCAACGTACCGACACTTTAAATGAGCATAAAACATCCTCTCCTCAGGCCGAACACTCTTTATGACTGAATATGAAGAACAGCATTACACTGCCTAGATCGCCCTGATTGTCTGTTCTACTTATTACTGCCTGTGTTTTGCCTTTTTATTGGGATGCACTGATTTTTAACAGTGCTTTACTTTTTATATATTATTTTATCAGTAATAATTATTGAAAAATACATTGATATATTGTTATAAAACATATGGGGGCAATTCTATATCATAATTTTTACTTTTGATAATTTCATGGTGATGCTTACGAGTGTACCTTTACATGAGTTAAAAAAACTTGTGGAAGATTGAAATCCTTTAACGTCTGCAGTCTCTGTAAACAGTTTTGTGTTTTCTACCTGCCACACTTTGAACACATGGTGTGCTCAGAAGAAAAGCTCTGTCTAGCTGCCATTTTCAAATACTTTTCTTGAGCCTTCATTCATGCCAGTGACTAAGTGGTGGATGGTTTTCAACACAGGCTTGGCATTCATTATCTTTTGGCACACTGTCGAAGGTTCAACCTCTCAACCGGGACAGGAACAAAACAGTCTGAGAATAAATCCTCTCCTGGATGTGAAGATTGTATTCAACACTGACTACATTTGTTATCTGTGGCACGGTGCACATCCGTCTGTCTGAAGAAGTCTATTGATCAGACAGATTGATTTATTAATACATTATCTTTTCTTGATGCCATCTCTGTCTCCGTCTGTCTCCCCTCGCCTCTCCAGGATATCGACTGGGTGCAGACAGAGAAGCATGTGTTTGAGCAGGCGTCCACCAATCCATTCTTAGTAGGCCTCCACTCCTGTTTCCAGACAGAAAGTCGGTAAGGCTGAAACTACAGTCTGTGAGATCTCATATTCAGTTTTAAGCCAATACACTTCAGTTAGAGCTCACAGTACCTGACAGTACTTTTCTTTAATGTGTAATATCATGATGATGGTGTACTTCACTGAATGTTTGTATAGTTTTATCAGTAAATCCACAGAAATGTTAATTGATATTATATAGTATTATAAAGTATAGCATCATCTTCATGGAACTTGTACTAAAACTGCTTTTTAAAACTTGTTTCATAATGAATCTTTCAGTCAATGGCTCTAATTTACAAGAACCTTTCCCATTGTAATAAACCCATAACAGACTCCACAGAAACATGATATAAAAAAACTGAGCATCCTTTGTGATAAAATGTTGATTTTAATATCATTATGCTATATTTTCACCCTATTAACTAACTATTGAAGTTTCTACACTTTTTGCCAGTTGTCCTGATATTTTTGACTTTGTGTTTATATGTCACCTGAATGCACCACAGTGGCTCTTCTGCTTGCATTTCCAGTGCCACTTTAACACTTTTCCCATCATGCTGTTTTTCCTAGATTATTTCTGGTGATTGAATATGTGAACGGCGGCGACTTGATGTTTCATATGCAACGGCAAAGGAAGCTCCCTGAAGAACACGCAAGGTAAATATCCACATGTTGCTGCATTAAATAGTCTCAGTTCAGTATATGAGCAACTATATTTAGATACAGTACATAGTTTCTTTTGGTGTGTTACAGGTACTACAAAGTACAGATAACATTTAGAGACATGATTATTCGATTTTTTGCTTTTGCCTTTCTCTCTATACTGGTATAAACATATCAGCACCATCTTGAAATGCTGCAGCAAGACCCCCAGGAATACGCTAACATGATCAGTGGATGAATTTATGATTGGATTTTGGTTAAGATGACATTGCACACAGGAGTAAAAAAAAACATCTATGCAATTGGAAACTATTTTTGGGTGAACTGACTGAACCTCTTCCAGATGGGCCCCTTTTTATTTCATATGAGAGTATCATGTGAAGTACAGGGTGTATGTACTGCTGTTGTTGTCTTAGGACTGAATCAGTTTCATGAACACGTCTTGTGTTTTGTGTTGGAGTACGGCTGCAGTGTGTATGTGTGTGTGTTTTCTAACTAGCTTTTATATGCACATTATTTGCACTCAATCTAAAATGCTTCTCAACAGCATACTTTCCTCAAGTAGTCCTTACAGAAGTATGCTTAATGGGATGCTTTAGCAGCTCTTCATGGACGTGGTAATGTTTCCAAAACCCAACTTCACACTTTCTTCTCCACCTCTGAGAAATATAATGAGCACCCATAATTCATTGTGCCTGTCTACTTCGGTGCACTCCAAGTGTGGCTCAGATAAATGCTGGATCAAAGGCTGAGTAATTTAGAGAGGCACGGTAAGGCCCCTATCGGCCCCTGTAATCTGCATTCTGAAGACAGTGGCTGTACATATGCAAAACAGCATGTTAATCACTCATGATGAATGTACATATTCATGAGTAGCGCTCTTAGAAAGAGCCCTGCCGCATTCCCCCGCGTTGTGGGGGAGGCGGGCCAGTGGGCGAAGGATGGTGCTGCTGATAGGACGCAGCTTCTATCAGTCTCATGCCAGCTATGAAACAACGGTGTACAATGGAGGCTGTCACAGTAAAAATGTGGGGGAGCAATGTGGGCTTTGTGATTCCTCTGTCAGACATCTCTCAGTTTGACAGTCCTGGATTTACAGAAACAGAAGGCATGCTACCTACACATGGAGAGGAAACATGCTACTGACTCACCAAAGATGTAAACCAAGCAAATCATTAAAAAAATTTAGTTTGAAGGGTTGGACAGAATGAACAGAATATGAACAGGTGATTTTTGTATGTTTCAGAAGGTCCATCCTATTATCAACTACTGTAAATATCTTATTTATGAATCTTTGATTTGGGGGATTCTGACTGTTTCAACTATGTCTGCTGATTTTTATATTTTCTCGTGTGCAAACCTTGGCCTGATGCTCAAACACATCTTGTCTTTCCTTGCTCATAGATTTTATGCTGCTGAAATCTGTATTGCTCTGAACTTCCTTCACGAAAAGGGCATCATCTACCGTGACCTGAAGCTGGACAACGTCCTCTTAGACCACGAGGGGCACATCAAGCTCACAGACTATGGCATGTGCAAGGTAAGAGAGGCATTGATTTTCGTCAGCACACCATGCAGGCAGCTGGTGTAGGGTTATCAATAATGCAGTGGATTAGTATCGACTGAAGGTCCTAACAGTGCCTCTGTCTTTTTTTCCACCATGATTCAAGTTCCCACAGATATCACATCTTCTACACTGAGAGTCTGATTTATTAAAAATGTGGAGCATTGTGTGTCTGTGCCAAAATAGAGAGTACTAAATTGCATATGCAATCTTGAAAATTGCATGTTTAGATGATGAGTCTTTTGTGAGTTTCACTGGTTTCTCATGGAGAGTTTGGACAATGACCAGCGTAAATGCAAAAGGAAACTTAATAATCATGTTGATGAGCTACAGCATTGAGATCTCAATATTATCTCAATATTTCCCGAAAGATCGGGAAACCAGGAACTATAAAATCCAGGTTTGGATTCAGTGCGTCCTGGGTACATGAAAACCAGAGCTGATAAATCATATCGGGGGCAGAAGGTGCACACATGTACACATTGCATTGAGTGGTTTAAACATTTGGCTTTTACAAAAGATGGAGGGAAAACCTCCTGAAAACTGTGCCCTTCCACTCAGTTCTTCAGGATTTTGGGTTATGTCCTTCTCAATGCTGAACCAAAAAAGACTGTGTGTTTGTTTGGGTAGAGAATGAATTCTGGGATTTTGCTGTGGTTGCACCAAATGATAAGCCATTATTATCTGCTGTAATTAATAAAGGTTCAGGAACAGTAACCCCCTCACAACCCACTCCCCAATGTCTTTGTATTATTTTTAATCACATCAGCTATATTAACACAAGTTGTTAATGTGTTTTCTATGCATTCTTTTATTTCCCTTTATGCTACCACTGTTGGGTTTATGTCTATAAAGATTTTCCGTCATCCAGATGAGGTTATTTGGAAATTTATCTCCAGACTATGAGCTTCTTTTCTTTTCTTCTTCTCCCACTCAGGAGGGGATCAGACCAGGTGATACCACCAGTACTTTCTGTGGAACTCCCAACTACATCGCACCGGAGATCCTCAGAGGGGAAGACTACGGTGAGTAAAGGAGGCATACTTGGTGCATGTAGAAATGCAAACATTTACAGATGATAAATCTTTGCCTGCCATCAGTTTTTGCAGCTCAGACAGTTTTTCAGTACTGACCAAATAAGCCTCCGTTTGTGATTTATGCATTAATAAGTTATTGTGTGACTCCCCAGGCTTCAGTGTTGACTGGTGGGCTCTGGGTGTGCTGATGTTTGAGATGATGGCTGGGAGGTCTCCATTTGACATCATCACTGACAATCCTGACATGAACACAGAGGAGTACCTCTTTCAAGGTGAGGCATGGGAACATTTTGGTTTTATTTGTGAGAAATAAACTATTTAAACAGCTTTTATACGTTGTGAAGGTTGGTCTGACATTGAAAATGTTAGAGACCATGAATGTTGAATCAGATAAGTTTGGCTGGTATTTTCCCAGTGGAGATGTACATTTTTAATTAAAGAGTGATCTCTTCAGGAAAGGTCCAGTAGACTACCAATGTATTTCTCAGATGTTTAATTATTATGCGGACTTTGCATTCTTTGCAAAATACACAAATGTTGGTCTATTCAATATTAGGAATTACCAAATAATTCACATCCTGTGTGGAATATAAATGTTCATACCAAATCCCAAACTTCTTTTTGAATCACATATTTCTATGAATAGGTCCTTTTGCTTCTAAAAAAACAAGACTCAACAGCCTTGCCCCAGGGCTAAATGCTGACATCAGAAAGCTGACATACTAGTATGATTAGCTGATATAATGTGTGCCATATTCACAGTCTTAGTTTAAGTTATTTGAATGCTGACATTTGCTAATTATCCCTAAAGACAAACTACAGCTAACGTCATCATCAGGCAGGTATCTTTCTGAGGGGAACATGAATGTCTCAACCAAATTTCACGGCAACCCACACAATAGCTATTGAGATATTTACCTCTGAAATATCTTAGATGTATTGAAAATGTTATTCCTGGAAGATCATGACTCATCAGAATTCATCCTCTGGGGAACATTTTTGTATTAAATGACATTTCAATACTCATTAAGATATTTATAATAAGTTTGTGACATTGCTAACCACAGGTTCACAACACTTGTGTGGCAAAAAAAATAAATAAATAAATAAATAAAAATTAGAAAAAAATAAATAAAAACTTGGATAACAATGGACAACAAGGACAACAATGCTAAAAATTATTGGCTGTAAAATTATAAATGCTGAATTTTCAGTGCCTGCTATGTGGATAGTTAGTAACTAAATAAATATTTTACAATCATCCTCCCTCCATGGTCTCCTACATCTGTTCCAGTTTCTCAAATGTACTCAGCTTCTAACTACATTCTCTATGGTTTTGGGATTGAGAGTATAGTGGAATAGTGGGTAATCCAACATGAATATTAAGAGCCCATAGCAGGGTGCTTGGTTTCATTTAAACAAAAAGATGGTAATTTAACCCTTTGTGATGCATAACTGATATTCTGAAAGTGGGGGAAAACACATTCAGCATAATGCAAAAACAATAGTCTCTGAGCTGGAAAGGATTTAGGTCTGTGTAAATCCTAGCGTAGATGGTTCTGGTACGCTTCATTAAAAACAGAGGCGTCTCAGAAACAGGGCAAATTTTATTTCTCCAATGTTAATTAGTTTCACTTTGATGTAGTTTCCCCAAACTGCTTTTTGTTTTACTTTGTGGCATGGCTCAGTGTTTCTGCCTGTATTTCGGCCGTATCCACATGGGTCTTGTCACCCAAACATTGGGATTGTTTACATTATTACAGCATGTGTATAAACAGGAAATAGGTTGATATCTGAGAATTCGTGTTATAATGCTGTGCCTCGTATGCATGCTCGAATGCAGGCTCAAGACGAGCATTGTGATCATGGTAACAAATGAAACTTGAACACACTAGTGCACATGTGTGGAACAGTTCGGTGGATCTTGTCTTCTATTCTATTCTATTCTATTCTACAGTTTTGAGGAATATCATGATCATAATTAAGATTTTAATGGTATCAAAAGGTGATTGTATAAATCTAACTGTACAAAGCACTGGTTATTATTTGTTTTGCTACCCTTTTATGAAGGACTAGACCTGTGTATTGGCAAGAATATAGTGATATGATTTGTCGCAGTGTAGGGATATTGCAATAATGCAAGCAAGGTGATATATTGCAATTTTGAAATCTAGTTTTAGGAAAACTGTCATAGTATAAATAATATACCACCAACTGCAGTAAGAGTCTTTTTCATGCAATCAGAACATCTATTTAGTTAAAATATAACACAAAGTGTCCGCCACAAATCTTTGCATGTAAACAGTTCATTCAAAATTGTTATACTATTCAGAATCAGTGCAGTAGCACAAAATATCGCAATATTTGATATTTTAAATATTTTCTTATCCTTACGTACTTCAATAAAGGTTTAAAATAGCATGAGTAACATATATGATCTTAAAGATTAGTTGAGGCTTCAGTTCATTCGTATCTTGCTTCTACTAGGCCAGTTATTGGAGCCAGTAAATTCTGGTGCCCCAATTGTAGGTTTTAATACTTTCCTAATGTAAAACAAATTCTCATGGGTGCCAGAAAACTCATTAGCAAATCCGATATTTCTTTAACAGTAGTTCCAATAAAAACTATGGACATTCCAAGCTTTTGGCAACAAAACATGTATTATCTGGGGTGATGCACCATAGCATCTTGGCTCATCAAGATTCACTACTTTCCTGTTTTCTCAGCATCAGTGTGTTTAACACTCAAGAGAAACAGAAATTATATTATCTTGTTGAACTTGACTTGAACTATTTTACTTAATCAAAATCTTTTGTCTAAACACTGCATTATGTTTGTGCTACATTTCAAGTGAAATTATAATTTAGCAAAATACATTAGGCGTGTTAAAAAGTAGACAGCAACAAATATTTTCCAAATGACATGCACGGATACTTAAGAGTGGGTTTGTGCTTCTGGAGGCTGAAGAAGGGTCATTTGGGGACATTAACATCAATGTTTCTCTTATACTAGAACAGATCTTGAAGATCTTGAAGGTCTTTTTTGTTTTCCCTTTCGAAGCTGCCTCTCAGCAGGAGTTGAAGCTTTACTGGGTTTACGATGGTAACACCTTCCGAATCGTAGGCTACAACGCAAGTCAGTAAAACCTGTGTGATCCATATGCGCCGCTACAGTGTTGTGCTACCTTAATTAGTGTGTCATTTGATGTGGTTTTCTGACTGGTTGGATAGCAGCATGCGTAGATCGTAGCAGCAGTCACACTACAAGACAGTCATCCTAAATTTCTGATACTGTCAGAAATTTGTCTTAGGCTGACTTTGGTCATTAGACTGCGGCAACAGCTGTCTTTGAACCTTTCTCACACATAGTTGTAAATACAGAAGAATGTTTCCACATTGACAGAATGTTTTACATTGGGCTGGCATGCCTCGCCCTCAAGGCATTCATGCAGTGGCTTCAACATAATAACTGGTATATTGCAGTCACCAAACTTAGTGAGATAACCAGTTAAAACAACAGACGTTTCCCAATAAGCAACCTGCATTGGATAAATACCAAACTAAAGTCAACTTTTGCAGCGATTTGGGTCAAAGAAGAAACTAACTGAGTGTGATCGCACCCTCAGTGTGGTGGAACCTCTACAATATCTGCTCTTCTATTTGCATTTGTGTTTCCTCAAGCCATATGGTACTGTTACATAGCAAGCTCCCATACAATGTCCTCCCTGCCTCACAGCCACCCACACCGTCCTCTATAACAGAAATTCCTCCATACTATAGTAGCTTTGTGTGACGCATTATGTCTCTGCTGTGACTGTCAGGAGCATAGCGTGGCACCATGGCTAGCATCTGCCACCAGTACCATCCTTCTGGAGGTTTTACCGGTAGAGCAGCAGGTTCCTGAATGAACTCCTGCCAACGGAAACCAACCCTTTCACTACAGGAGCCACCCAGCCATATGCCACCTAGCTAGACCCTGTGCCAGACCCTGCTTTGGGTATCAGCAGTCCACATGCTAATCCCACAGCTTTAGACAGACACAGAGAGCTTGGCTAACATTTGGTTCAGTCGGGGGAACCGACCACAAGGTGGTGTTCACGTTAGAACATGCACATATTAAATAGCTGAAATATATAAACATAATAACTGCTCTGGAATGATGATTCATGGACTGAGAAAAAGGTGATACTGTTTTAAAATGACCATAATTAAAGGTAGTGTTAAAAGAGTTCTTCTTGACTTTGCAAATCATATTTCCATATTTAAGTCCTTTTACATTTATTTAATTTAACCTACTGAATTGATCCCAAGATGCCAGGAAATTAATTGCACTTAAGAACAGTGCAAAAACATGAAGCAGCTACTGCTTCTGTAGCTGTCAGTGAGACTACTGCACCTGCCAACAGGTAATTTGGACAATGCTTTGTGGGAACACTGCTTCAGCTGTCTCCAGTTTGATGGGTGCCTTCTCCTGATGCTTGATGGGATTCACATTCACTCAACACCACTTTAGAATAGTGTGAAGTTCTTAGCCACAGTTGGGTGCTCTTAGTTGTGAGTCATGGATCATTATCCTGTTGGAGGATCCATGAGCTGCAGCACTTTCTGACTGGGTATTAAGTTTCGCTCCAGAGCTCCTTGGTAGCCTTGTGATTTCATTGTGCGCTGTTCAAATTCAAAGTGCCAGACATGGCAAAGCAACCCCAAAACATAACCGAGCCTCCTCTACGCAGTAGGTACAGTTTCCTTGCCTTTGAAAGCTGAATCTTTTTGTCTGTGAACACAGAGCTGATGTGACTTACATCCATGTCCAAAAGACATTCTCCAGAACTAATGTGCCTTGTCACAATGCATTTTAGCAAATTGCAGGAAAACAATGTTGCAACCAAGCAACCAAGCAACCAATGATCCCATCAAGCAGTGATGTACCTTGATGCTGGACTCGCTTCAGCTTGACTCTCTTCGGAAGTTGTCCAGTGTAGAGATTTGTCTACTATTTCCAATATGCTTCTATTCAGTTTTGGGCCAACACATTTAGGGAGGTTGCCTACAGCCTTAAACATCTTATACACTTACAGTAGTACTCACTCAGGAACATCAAGAGGTGCTTCCTCAACTTTCTCCTTTGCTCTCCATGGTCCATGTTTAGCACGGTGAATACACTGATCCTAACCAGCAGAGTGACTGCTTTTTTCCTATTATATTGTGAAAAAATATGGATTAAATGATTGAAGTTTCGACACTAATTATAATTTAAAATTCCACTATAATCCTGTTTTTATTTTTAGAAGTTTGTTGTTAAAAAGCACAAACACAAATGATAGCATACAGCTAGTAGGAACCAGCAATAAAACCAGCAGTCCTTGGGTTCATGAACAGCTGCCCTATTACAGAATATGTATACAGAATATTTTTTTAGGGGTATCATCAATTTTGTTCATGACATTTTAATTAGATGTATTTTCTTATATTACATCTTCTATTACGTTACATTGAATCAAAGATAAAGTTTGTTTTATTTTGTTCTATTACTTTTTTCTGTTCTGTTTTCTTTTAGAAAAAATTGTGAATTTTTATTTTTCTTGAGGAAGGCTACAAACACATTTGTCCATTTCTCCTCTGATGCCTCTGGGCATTTTATTTTAAAGCATTAGATTCTTGATGGGCAATTCTTCTGTATGAGAACAAACACTGGTTACCTTGAGGTGTGATTTGAGGAAAAATATCTCTGGCCTCTTCACTGTAAAGCACTACCCTGTGAAGCAGTACTACATCCTTGGATTTAAGTTTTGAGGGGGAAACTATTTTCGGTGTGTTTTTGTTCTCGTTAGTATGACATTGTTGAGTTGTGAGAATCCCAAGGCTGTGTGTAGACCATGAAAAGTGAGAGAACAGAATACTGTCCTCTGTATCTCCTCCCTTCCTTTGACTCCCACGCAGCAGACACGGTCACCCACAGGCAGGTTGGACTGTGAATCATCCTCCTCCCTACTCACGATTGTCCTTTTCTCTCTCTCTCTTTCTCTTTCTTTTTTGTTGCTGTCCACCTTCTTTTTGCCAACAGTTATTCTCGAGAAGCCCATTCGCATCCCAAGGTCTCTGTCAGTGAAAGCTGCCAGCGTGCTCAAGGGCTTTCTAAACAAGGTGAGAGCAGTCCACTCCCAATCACTCCCAGCTCTTTCTCTCTTTCTCTACGTCCTGTCTACAATGCTGCTCAGTCAAAGCACCATGTGTGGGATCACGGCCAAGAACTTCAGCTGTGTCACAGAGAGCCAGCAAAAGCTTCTTGATTTAGCTTATAGTATGTGGAGTGTATGTGTTGGCTCTTGTTTTAATAAGATAGTAGTAGTAGGTGAAGGTGAAATATGGAACATACTGTATATTCATCAACGTGATTGTGTTTGCTCATTTCAGCCATAAATTGCGAGTCAAACCCACTTTGGGTTACCTGATTTGTTGTCAAGGTTACAGAATAAAATGTAAATTATTATATTAAAATATTTAAAGAGAAATTGCTATTTTTCCCGTTTGTAATTTGATAAGACTAAAACATCTGAAAACTAGAATATGCAACTTAAAGATGCGGTTTGTAATTGGCATGTAGGGGTAAGGCAGCCATCTCAACCAATTCTCATCTATCACTTTCCAACACTTTCTAAGCATGAGAGAGCCCATGATGAGGTCAGGTTCACTGTGTATGGCCGTTTTGAGTAGCATATATACTGCTGCCAAATTCAAGCTGAGATTTCAATATGAAAAGCAAATGTCCCTCTCTTGAGCCAGTGTCTGTTTTGGGCTACTGTAGACACATGACAGCCTCTGTGAAAGGGCATCACCTCCTAATGTACTGTAGATATAAAAGGCTCCTTAAAGTTGTCACCATCATAGTTGCTTCATTCTCTTTTTCGAATTTAAGAAAAATGCATTTAGTTATATCTTAATAACAATATGTAACCGTTATAATCTTAAATTGTTTGCTTCTTTTTAAAAATATTAACCAGCTGCTTTGGTCCCAACAGGATCCTAAGGAGCGGCTGGGGTGCCAGGTCCAGACGGGGTTCACAGATATCAAGTCACACACATTTTTCCGCAGTATAGACTGGGACCAGGTAAGAGGCGACTAAGTGAGCAGATGGAAAAATATGATGCTATGACTCACTGAATCATTGTTTATGTGTCCATTCGAGTGCACTCTCATATAAACTTAAATAACACCAAATTTCCGTCAAACTACGTCATCTTCCACACCCAAATGGGAGAAGAAAAAAAGTACAGTATATATTATTGACCTTTCCTTTCGGCTGAGCCTACTATAGAAACACTATAACCGTCCACCAGTGTTCTGTAATTCATTTTGTGATTATGTATACAAGGTATTCGTTTAAGCCAGGTGTGAGCTAATATAGCTCGTTCACTGGTTGGATTGGAACGTGTTCCCTTACTTAGCTCCTCATCGGAGGTTTGACTCTACAACCTGTCAGTTCAGTCAGAACAAATGTAACAACAGCAGGCACAGAATAAACACTGCACACCCACTTTTAAACCAGTCAGCACATGGCACAGCTGTCATTCAACATTCTGTCTACTGTATACATATCAAGACCCCAGAGAACAATCCCTTCTGTTTATAGTTTGATCGAGCACGATGAGGTGGAGCCTTTTGTTGTGTGTGCTACGTGTGCTACTATACTGCATGTTGAAAAATGAATGATATAGCTACAGACATTGTGCGTAGACTACTGCCGTGGAGCAAGGAGGCAAATTAAAGTGAATTTCTAATCACACATATTCACGCTAACCAAAACATTAATGCTAGACATGTGTGTTGAGGTTGCAATTGCGCACAAAATTATTCAAAGTACTGACATGAAATGATAGAAACCATTAAATATTAAGGATCTTTACACTGACAAATGATGTGCTGGAAAAAAATGTATTAATGTAGTCACTTTTCACCAGTAGGGTTGAGCAGATTAAGTGAAAACAATAACTGACCATGTGTGTGCACAACACTGTGATCTAAGTGGTAACGGACCTTGCAATTTCAGATTGCGATTGCGTCAATGGGTGCCCTGAATCTTCAGGCTACATTTGCAGTTCGTTTTTAAATGTATGACTCATCTAAGGAAATAGGTCCACTTTAGAGGTTTCTCTTCTTAACTTTAGTTCTCTTTCCAAACTAAATTCACCAAGGGCCCTGTGCTGTGGTATGACTCATGTACAGACTGTGCCTTTATCCACAGAAGTAAAACAGTTGTTTGATCAAAGACTCATAATGTTTTAGCCTGAACGAGGGTCAGGGACTTTCTGACAGTATGATGTCAGTAGTCTCCACGATGTGCATTTCTATTGCTACCCTTTGGTGAATTTTTTGTGAATGAAAGTTATTCACAGAGCAGAACATAGAACATACAGTTAGGCTCTTAAATAATAGAACAAAGATGTGTTTTTGTGCATTTTGGGCACATTGAATTTGAAATGTAACATGAAATATGTGAGTAGTTGAGACTTTCAGCTTTAATTCAAGTGGTTTTTCATAAAAGTGTGGCATTAACCATTCAGGAATTACAGCTCACCCCAATTTTAGAGGGCTCAGAAATAATTGACCAAACGAACATTGAACAAACATAAGGACTGCCTTTAATACTTGGATGAAAATCCTTTGCAGCCAATGACTGCATGAACACATGGACGTCACCAAATGCTGAGTTTCTTCACTCGAGATGCTTTGGCAGCTGCTTATTCAGCTGCTGTTTGTTTGTGTGTCTTCCTGCCTTCAGTAAGTGAAAAGCATAAAGAATGTCACATTTCTACGCCTTCAGAAACTCCTGAGTGGCTTTTGCTGCATGTTTTAGATCATTATCCATCTGCAGTATGAAGCAGCAGTTTTGCAGCATTTGGCTGAATCTGAGCAGAGAGTATAGCCCTTAAACTTCAGAATTCACCCTGATACTTTAATCAGCAGTCAGGTTATTAATAGACACCAGGGTGATGGTTCCACTAGCGCCATACATACCCATGTCATTACACTGCCTCCACCATGTTTGGCAGATGATGTAGTTGCCTTGCTTCTTATGTTATCAGTTTAAACAAGAAATTCATATATGTGCAGTTAAACACTTATGCATAGTAGTAGAATTCCTACTAGAAAAAGTAAAGCATCACTTAGTGCTAGCAGTAGTGGATATCAATATGGGCAACATGGGCAGCATGTTGATGGGAACGGCACGGTGTGTCAGAATGGTGCAAGTTTCCTGTCGTGCATTTGACGCCACTGTCTAATTTTCTGGGTAGATTTGTATGATAATGTGATTGATGGCATCAAGGAAGGCAAGAGAAGTCAGGTTTTAGA
>OMLM01008608.1:0-33189 GCA_900302695.1 Helostoma temminkii
CACCCTCCCACCCGAGTTGACCCAAGGTAGCTGAGAAAAACCTTCCCTGATTCCCTGCCTATGAGGGCTGGAGACTGTCGTCCACCATTCCGCATGACTGCCAGTATAAATCTGACGGAAGTAATTACCCATCACCCTCTGGGGGCCATGAGCAGGCTTCCCACCCCCTCTTCAACTTCAGCGTAGTTCAACCTTAATATACTCCGCTGGGAGGAGAACCGTGGTGCATGAGCAGAGAAAGTCGTATTTAGAGTTAATTGCCTCTGGCAGGTGAGGACATCAGTTCCAGCGTGTGCCCAGACAGATGGCTCACTGGAGGTAGGTTCAATCAACTAATTGTGAAGTTCTGATAGGGCTTTGGGGAGGCGTTGACCTAGAGCTGAAGTTGAGGGACATGAGACAGACTGAATGCCTAAAGGTCTGCACAGGGAGAATTTTATTTAGCATGGTTCAAAATTTTCTGCTCTTCTAAATCATCCTTCTAGACATTTCTGCACCTATGAATATCACTTAAAGTGCATGCGTAACTCTTTTGGAATTCACAATACAGACATACAGTGATGCACAAAGGTATTCACAAACACATGCCCATATAAAGCAAGGTCCTGCCCAAGCACATGTCCTTGCGGTTGCCTTGAGCAGTGCCCTTTATTGCTGAGGGAATTGGGAGAGATGTAAATAAAGTTGTAGACTGAAGTGAAATTACTTTGCTGGCAAAAACAAAAGGTAAGGAAGCCAATTCATAAAGAGGTGAAATAAAGAGAGAAGCCAGGAGTGAAAGTCAACAGGGACACTCAGTGGAAAAACACAAACTGTGAGAGAGAACCCCTAAAACTCTCACAAACTCTTTTAATATTGTTTTGTGAAGTTTTATTTATTTAGACACAACTTATCCAGTGTCTTCAAAAGCTAAAGTTAAAGCTATAAATGGTAGAAGTTAGGTCAGAGCCAGACATTTGAACAGGATATGAAGATAATAGAGTGGGAGGGAGAGAGGAAACAGGAGGTAAGATGGATGGAGCATACTTCAGAGGGTAGAGGGAGAGAGATGGCAGGTCAGGTATACCCATGAGGCTTGTGTCAGTGAATAATCTTCACATTAGCGTCGACTCATTTAAATAATATTGATCACTTGGAAGACACACTGTTGCTACAAAAATGGCAGATGCCTTTAAACTTATCTTTTTAGAAAAAAAAGGTTGGTCGGTGTTTTAGGTATTTATGCTAAATTACACATTGAATATGACATTCAACGCTAACAAAGTATAAAGTTTTTAAGAGCAAACTCTGAAATACATTTTCTACTGTTCTCAATCTCAAATCATCCTCTACACGCAAAATATTTCTTTTACTTGTGAAAGCATGTATGTATGCATTCTGAGGCATTATAGTTACATTTTAGTCCAGAGCAGGAAGGTACACAAAAACTAAAATAATTTTTAAGGCCAAGAAAACCCAATGATAGATCTCTAATGTCTCTATGAGACACTGAGGAGCATGTTGGGTCCCGCCCCCTTCATGTTCCAGTTTTATAAATGTCAAATGCAGCTGCAATGAACTGTTTAAATCATTGTGTTTGCATCTGTCACTTTAATTATATGTATATGTTTAAATCCATATCAATGGCAGGTGGTGAATATTATCCTTAAATCTGAAAACGCGGTCATGGTGTTTTTTGCCATGGCCATGCCAATAACATCACATATGGATAGTTTCTCAGAAATGATGATGAGATGGTTAAAGGTCTCGTACTGTATTAAGCAAAATACACTTTAAGTCATTTTTATATATTTATATGGTTCTTGGGTCTCTATAGACATACACAAAGTGGGTTCCTGTGTTTTTTTACATTCTCCTGTTTGGTAGAATCCAGTCCCAAAACTGCTCAGTCCAGATTTTCCCCTTCGCTGAAGTAATCTGCAGTGACATCATAGCTCTGGCCAATCACTGTCCACCACAGCCTCTGCTGGGGGCAGGCGTTAGCTATGGCCCACGGTAGCCTGTGTCTTGTTTACTAATAAACTGGTGGAAAATCAAGACAACATCTTGTAGTCTGTTTATTGTACATCAAAACAAAACCTTGAACGTGGAGTTTGCAGTGGGGATAATGTGTCCCCATTATGGGTCCTCCCAGTGAATATGTTTTTTGTACAGAAAATCATCATTATACCTCTTCTGTCCAATGGCAATGTCAAAGCTCAAAGAAGCTGAACTCGATCAGAGCAACTGCAAGTAGGTTAATATTGGAGACAGTGGAACAACCTTTGCATCTCAATAGCAAAAGGGTACCTTTAGTGTCCATTATCATATGCCGAAAGGAATGACAAAGCGCTAGCCTTGAAAGCTATGGGAATGAGGTGTTGACTCACTGAGATGCATTTTATTAGCACATGAAGACAGCATCCCACATTTCCTGGTAGTTCTGGGAGTGACCTTCAAAACAGAGAAACAAAACAAAATGTGGGGCAGGATGGAATCAGAATTATTCTGGGACAGGATTTTTTTGTAATTTTGTCATGAGATTAGGACTGGACAGGAGTGGGATGATGGAACGGGAGTGAAAATCCTGTCACCCTCTAATATTGAGTACATCAGTTTAGCCACTACACCAATATCACCAGTGTTCCCTCTGAACGCAGAAAACCTACACCTACTGACAACCTGACAATAGGAGCAACAACGGAAAATACAACTTCTTAATATATATTTTTATATATTTCATATTTTAATCACTTACTACTTGTTATTACTCATTATGGTTCCCTTAATAATCTATTAATGGTCAACAATGCCCAATACTGATGGATTGTTTGGCAACACAAATCAATTCAGCCCCATTCTTTCCCAATCAGAGTATCAGAGTATCAGTACACAGTATTAGTGTGAATGAATAAAGTGGCAGTGAAATGGAACAGTTATCAGGCTAGTCTGATTAGTGTGATGTTTGAATTACTTAATGTATAGACATAAAAATAACTACATCAATTCAGCATTTGTTTTCTATCAAGTTTCATTAATTCCAGCATTACTCAGGTTATAGAAGCTCTACAAAGCAATTAGCAACCATTGCACTGCTGCATAAAATGAGAAAACCTATGTGGCTGTTTGAGCATGAAGCTGACCAGTGCAGTTAAATGTCACAGATGGGTTCATGTTCAAGTGCTTGCTGCTTTAAATAGTAAGCTGTTACAGTGCTTTGAGGATTTTTATTTTGAGATTCTAGAGTTGCTTATTTTTGCTGATGGTAAAAAAAAAATCTTACTGTACAAATAAAAGTTTTTATTTTTAAATCAAAGCGTAACCAAAGAAATCATTTTAAAAAAGGGTGTCGGACAAAAACACTGGGAATGACTTTGGAAAAGTTGTTTTTTTTAATGCAATCTTGATCAGACATTGGTTTGGATAGACCATGTAAAGGCTCTATGCGTCTGGTATCTCTGTCTTCTCTCTGATAGGATATTTTTCATAAATGTGATAGTCTGTCATTCCTCACTCAGACATTCAAAGACAGCCCCCCTCCCAAGCAGATTATACTGTACATTCCTTTCATTTTGGTTGTCTGTATTTCTTGTGCTGTTGAATATGCTGTGCTGTGATGATGCTTTTTGATAAATGCCAACAAGGGCAACTGCTAAACCTCACCACAGAGAAAACATAAGAGTGAAAAACAGCTAGACATGACTCAAACCTCACCTTGACTTTGATGGGTCACTACAGGAGCAAAACAGCAATGAGTTGCTGTAGCTGAGTGAGAGAAACAGCAAGCGGGAACTTGAGAGATGAGTTTATGTGGCATTATTCTCATCAGGCACAATGACAGCTCTGGTGGATTGGATTTGTCTCCTTTTTTCCAGCCATAACTCATTCTGCCTGTACAGCCACTGAGCTGCAGTAGACAGACAAAACTGTCATTTCAGTCGGTTATTGAATTGTTTTTCTTCTCTTATTTTAGTGCAAATGAATTCAGTTCATATTTGAGTGCAATGCTTTTAGCTCAAGCTGCACTATGAATGTGTCAAATGAAGTGTGTTACACAAGCTCCTTGGTTTTGAGAGAACTGCGCTGATTTCACAGAGTAATCCTGTGAGCATGTGTACTGTGTGTGTGTGTGTGTCTGTGTGCGAGTGTGTGTGTGTGTGTGTGTTAGTTATATGGTCTGTATGTGTTTCAATATACATCCAGCATGTGCTCAGATGCTGATATGCATTAGTGGACAAGCAATAGGGATCCAAACAGCTTTTACTGAAGTGACAGTATTGAAACTTGGGTTGCCATAGCAACCACAATGGCAACTATAAATCATGTTAATGGTGCCTCTCATGTGCCTCCATCTTGATCAAATTCAGGTGCTGGAAAAAAAAAAAGAAAAAGACAGGTCTGCACAGAGTGCAGCCTAAGCAGCAAAAAGGAGTAATGAACAAGTCACAGTGACAAGTTGATAGTTTCAGGTGTGTTTTCTGTCTGAACTGTAATGTCTCTCTCCTTAGATGCTGTCCATAACTACACATGTTAAGAGGTTAGCAGTAAAATATGGTGAAAATACATATTGTTGGTGATCATTGCTGAATCAGTGAATGGGCGAAATCTAAATGCCAGACGACGCCACTGAAGGGGTATGTCTACATGTTGAACATTAAATCCCCATACTGTAATCACATATATGTTTTTGTAGGAACCACAACTGCAACCACACATACATGTTTTCTATAATTAGAATGACAATTTGTTGACATTTAACATAACCATTTATGTTAAATGTCAACAAATACAAAATCCATTTCTTTAAAATGCAATGAAAACTAAAAATCTGTGATTTGTTCATTTGCTTTTCTGACACACAAAGAAAATTATTCAAGTTTTTATTTATGTATTTTATTTATGATCACCTTTGGCAAATGATGTGAGTTTGATGCCTGCAACACATTCACAAAGATTTGACAGATTCAACAACAAAAACAACAACAACAACAACAGATTACAACGTACTGTGTAATTAAATTGAACTTACACACAACAGGACAATGATCCCAAATACACCTCTCAGTTATGTAATTTAGATTGAAAAAACCGTGTTAATCCTAAAGATAAATAGTTTTGCCTTACAGCTGCTCTCTCCTCAAAAGAAAAAGGACATTAACCAGAACAAGAACCATACCAACACATATACAAATAACACAGATAAGAGCTATTTGTTCAACAAGGACAGTGATAGAGTACTGCATCGGGTGACGTGGCCTCCACAGTCACCCGAAGTCCAACTGAGATGGTTTGGAATGAGTTGGACTGGAGAATAAAGGAAAAGCTGCCAGCATATACTTAACACCTCTGAGAATTCCTTCAAATGAAGAATACCAACAGTTTGCAAAGCTGTCTACATAGTAAAAGGAGGCTACTTTGAAGAACTGAAACTATAATGCATATTCTGGGTTCATTAACATGTTTTTGTTGACTAAACAGTTCCATGTTTGTTTTAACATAATTTCCGTGTCATCAGTGTTAGTGTACAAAATGTTGAAAACAATAAAAAGAACAATAAAGTAGTACATATTTGAACTAAGGTGCATTGTCTGTGATATTACCTAGTACGTATATGATACGTGCTAAACACCAACTGTGTTTTCTTGCAGGATGACCAGTCCTGCTTGTTTTCCCACTATTCTTGCCTTACCTAGTGTTGAGTGTAGATTAATGAGAAAAAAGATAATTAAATCAACTGTAGTATCAGACAGCACAATTTTAGAATAGATACTCCTTAGTGAGAAAATAGTTACAGCATAAATAATTTAGTTCCAAGGTTATATATACCCTTATTCATTAAACTTTGCATTCTGTTACCATGTACCTGTACTGTAAGTATTTGTATGTAGTGTATACCATTATTAGAAAAAGGTACCCTGTAAATTCACTTTAATTACAAGGTATGATGGGGGCTGAAAACATTCATGTTACACTGTTTCAAAGTTTAATTGGTAACAGGTGAGGGTACGGTTATTCATCAAAGGCTCAGTGTTTACAAGTAAAAATGGGTCTTGGTCCATCACTTTGCTCCAAATGTTGTGAGGTCTTTCACCATCTACAGTTCATAACATTGTGAAAAGATTCAGGAGATGGCGAACGTGCATGACCCCAACATTTCTGGAAATGGAGTTTGCATGTTGTTGATACTGAACATATCATTTACACACAAAGTGTTTATAAAACTTCAAACAACAAGATTTATTTTTACAAACCTAATCAAAGACCATTTGTGTTGTCTAATTCCAACCATTCATGGAAGTTTAACTAACGTCTCTCATTTGACAGTCCTGCGCATACAGGTATACAACAACCATCAAATCCAGATGTTAATAAAAATGGTATCACAAATCAAATTATATATGGATCAGAGAATATAGTCTTTAACTGTTAACATATTTAACTGTTAGCATATTCATCACACATTAACATAAGATGGATTAAAAACAGTCAAATAATGACTGATTATTTTATTTTTCATACAAAACATTTATCAGCAGCTTTAAAAACAGTATTCAGAGCATGTCTTTATTGTAAAGTACTATCAATAACAGTACTTTAACACAAACATGGCAGCTTGGCCTTCACATTTAAAGGGAGTGGGCTAAAACAAGACTAAAGTCAGACTAAGAGAATTGCTGACTTCCTCCTTATCCTTCACAATAATAGTGTCTTCACAGAGACACTAAAAAATGTGTGTTTACTGCAAATTATTATTGAATGTGTCACTGAATATGTAAGTTGTTACTTTAACTGTAAATCATTTGCAGGTGGTGAATTGTTAATCTTTAATATGATCAGTAAATATATTGTATATACTGTATTTTATAATATTTCTTCTGTGGTAATAAACAGAAATACCCCTCAGGGATCAATAAAGTTAATCTCATCTTCTTCTTTTACCTCCTTTAACCACATGGCAGCAATAAAAACCTCTTCCACAACCAGTGATACAGACTCCACATGTGCAACACCAAATACAACATTTTATTTTTAGTTGCAGTCTTTTGCCATCCCGTGTGTTAAACAGTATAATTTCAAATTGTCAGACACATCATGTTGTCACCAACTGTATATATGATATATATAATCACTTTTGTCTGCACACATGTTGTTTACAGCTTAATTTGGATAAGTCATACTTTGAAAACACTACAACACAGGGAGAAGCACTGTTTTTCTGATCAGTGCTGTTTGACCAACAAGACAGCAAACATAAGAAAACACACAGCCACAGCCCCATAAAAATGCAACACATATTTGTATGTTTGTAGAAAGCTTAGAGTAATTCACGCAAGCCATATTAGCCGCACTGTGTGGGTGTCTGTCCTTGTTCATGTTTCCTGTTTTATCCTTTAGAAACTAGCTAATCCCTAGCTAATTATTAATTATCATTAATTATCATTATAATTATCACCAGCACTCACGCAGTTAAGCTTTTACAAATAATCTAGAAATTAATGACTATAAATTGTTCGTCTTTCTAAAAACCTTTAGACCTAAAGACCTTAAGTCTTTTGCCCCCTCTGATGAATGCTAAAGTACACATGCACATGACCACATAGTATGATTTTTCTCTGACATGAAGGGGGCAGCTGCACTGAGGCATGACCAGGGTTGAAGGGCATGAATCAAGATCACCATAAACAGAATTAAAAAGAATAAATACTTAGCTATCGTAGAGGCCCAGTGATTTATTCTATACTTTCACAGCACTGGCTGAACAACGGCCCCCAAGAAATCAATATGTAATTATAGACATCCTACCCTGGGCTGTTCTCTCCCATCCAACTCCCACCACCTGCCCTGCGCCAGCGCCGCCACCTTCAAAACAAATGTCAGAACAGCACTGGGCAAGAAACAAGAAAAGCTTTCGGGAGTATAGCATAGTGTTCTTATGTGTTTACTGTATGTACATGAATAGTTGTTTCTTTGTAAGTTGATTTACATTTGTGTACAATTCTTTCAAATAATGCAAGGATAAGCATAAATACATACACTGCTGCTCTGCTCCCCTGTACAGTCATTCTGTATATGGACTTAAATGACACTGAAGTATTTGTTATATTACAATATAACATAATAGTATAGTCTGAATTTTGACTTAGTGGGAAAAAGAGAAAACAGCTTACCTGGCTTTGTCCAAAGGTAACAAAACACTTTTATTATGCAAATGTCCTCACGCTGTGTAAGTGACAGTGGGTGAGGTAATAATGATCATCCTTATTTTACAACAGTAACCAAAACAGATACTTTTTAAACTTCTGCTTTTGTTTAAGTCCAAACAAATTTAAATTAAACACAGTTTTCCCAATCCTCTACAAACATGTATCTGTTACTGGGACACAAAACATAAGGAACAATGTACAGAAATAAATGACTGATGTTATGCTCAGAACTGTAGATTGATGAGTACTAACAGTAAAATGGCTGACACATCCCAGCATTTCTGAATGTGTGATACATAAACTTTAAATTGGTGCAACTCCTGTAGTTAAGTAATAGTAAAGAAGTAAGTGAACATGACTTTCTCCTGGTTGGTGCAAAATGAGGAAAGGTAGCACCTGTGTGCAGAAGCTTAAAAATGTCCAGAATCTTTATCAAACAAAAATTATATTCCACTATAACAGAAGAGACGGATGGATGGATGGATAGTTTTGATATCAATTGAAAGCCCAGCTGTCACACAAACAGGGACTCTCTCTCTCTCTCTATACATACATGTTTGTTGTGTGCGTTTCTAGCTAACGAAGGTTTGTACAGGCAGAACTCTGAATATTTCCACTGAATGAAGTCTTTAACTTTAGCTGTTAAATTGTATTTAAACATTCAATATTAAACAAACTTGAAAAATGAGCATCATTTCTTTATTTCATTTTGGGCTATCTATTTTAGATTTAATGTTGTTTGATTTAGGTATTCAAAGTCAAAACCTCAAATGAATAGGTTATTATATGGACTTGGTAAAAAAAAAAAAATCATTCCTATTTGCTTTTTCATCTCTGGATTAGTCAGTATCTGTGCATCTGAACATTATTATCATACTGTTTTAACCATGGTTACTACACTAGTATAAAAGTTAATAATTGATGAAGAAAAAAAAAGTAGTCTCTGAGTGACTCAACATTTTCAGGAACATTTGCTAGATTTTGCAGAAATTCACACTAAGAGCCTTTCTCATTATCCAAACCACCACTACTACTTGCTTATGTTCAAGCAGATGTTATGTTGTAATGTATAATGTATAGTATATCTTTTATGTGCATCCCTGGCAGAAACAGGGTGGGTTGCATGCATTCTCCAGCCCACCATGTCTCCTCAGTGTGTTGAAGCGTTTGCAAACATTAGCTCAGGTGATGCAGTCATACAGATGGACCTTGGTGGCACGGAAGGCCCTGACACATTAATGAACAGTGGTACAGATCTGAACTCTGCTCACTGCTCTGTCCTCACTCTCAGCTAAATCAATGAGGTAACCAGTCACACACTCAAGCTGCTGCCAGGCCTTTATCTGGCCCCAACAGTTTAACGCTGACCCCCGCACAGGTAGCAGGAGACACACTAATCCATCTCTCCCAGCCCAGACAGACTCATCTCATCTCATCCCAGTTATCCTCCCCCTCACCGTCTCTCTCGGTCTCACCCATTTGGTTACACAAGCACCTTTTCTCTCCTACTGTTTCTTCCTTGATGTTTCGCACAGTTTAATTTTTCCTGTGTGTGTACTCATCCATTCCCTGGCTGCTGCATGTCTCTCTGCATCGTCCTTATCCATCTCTAACCCCCCCTCCTGTCTTTCACGCCTCGTACAAACCTCTCTTGCCATTCCTCCATGCTCTCGCTGTGGGTGCCTCTTGGTCTGGTGATGGCAGATGGAGCTCTGGTCAAATTGACATACACATCATTGCCTATCAATATCTGCTCTCAATGAGGGCTGAAATGATTGGCAATTGGAGCTGTTTTGATTCATCTCTTCCTCCCTCTGCCCCGGGCTCCAGCTTTTGATTACAAAGAGCCTCAGTCGAGCTTCACAAGGATGCCTAAAAAATATCTCTGTTATCCAGAATAGCGATATGGAAGTGAGGTCATTCGATGCAGCACACCTTTCAGATTTAGCAGATAAACAATTATTTGGTATTAGCAGACTGAGATTCAAACACAAAGTATAATTTCACCATATCAGCAGATACAGTAGTGAAACAGCTATTACATACAATGTTAACGCTGTGAAAACAACACTGTTGCTATGGTGAATCTGAAGAAGCACAGCTCCCTGGATGTCTCATGTACATACTGAACATACACTTTTGCAGACTGAGAAAAACCCTGATAAGCGAGCTCTGTCATCATCAGAAAGATATTTGCGCATGGCTAGAAAGCTGACCTTGTAGCTGTGTGGGATTTTTCCAACAAGTCCTTAAACGTAAGTGGTAAAATATGTGCTTATCAGTGCCTCTGGAACTGAGATTCATTACTGTGCCTCCAATGGCTGTGCAGACTTTTCAAAACTACAAATCTGAACCTCGTGGTAGCACTATGGAAGTTGGTTTTTACAACATTCATTCATGTATGCCCAAGGTTTTTCAGGGTTGCTAATTCTGCTAATAGCTCTGAGAGTCACAGACTGAGTTGCATATGTCATGGGGGATGGTGGATGAAATACACCTCAGAGCTTTCCCTGTTTCATCACGGTCTGCAAAGTGTGAGCATATTTAAGTAGCTGAATTAAACTTTGAAGCACTAAGCTACAGGTTAATTTGTAGTTGGAGAAAAAAATCCTATTTTTACATACAATATGTGTAATGGTGAAAAAATCACCTGTATTAACAGTATACGCCAGTATGAATTCATGTGTACACAGTACAAGAAAAATATTATTTCTTTAAGTGAGGACTGTACTCTGTTTTTGGCTGCTGTACCTTGAAACTCAGCTGTTTAACTGAGCTTGGATAATGTTGTGCAACGTGAGTTTAGTTTTGGGATGTTTGTAGAATTTGGATCATCAATAGTTCTATCATCATTTAGTCCATTTCCATTCCTGTGTGAATGGAAGCAAATACTTGACAAAAGCGAAAGAGTTTTATTATATAATAATTCATGTACTATGGGAGCCCAGGTCTAAAAGTCCAAGTGCTCCCTAGTTGAAGCTGTAATATTAGCCTAATTAGTAAATGAGGGTTGAACAGGATGAAACATGAATTAAATGAGTCAATATTTTAGGCTATAGCCCAAGCAAGAGAGTTTGTAGTTGTCTTTTGTGTTTTTACATTATATAATTTAACTTTTGTATACTTCATTCAAATACTGAATTTTGAACAAGCTTCCTGTTTCTTATTGACTCTGTGGTCATTTGCATTCACATGCAGCAGATGCTGCTACTGTTGTTCTGCTTACATGCTTCTCATGCCGGGCTTTCTGTGTAGATATGTTATTAGATCCCTAAGCTCCACAGCTGATTCTGGTGTAAGTGAAATCTGCTTTCCTGTAGATACACATTTTCCCTTGCTTTAATCTGAATTTAATACCTCACTACCTACTGTTAAAACTCGGGATCTCATATTAGGCTTGTCTGTCACATGGCTTTCATCCAACTGGTTAAGACGGAGCAGTGTGTCTTCATCTGAATGAAAAATGACCTGAATTTGAGGACAATAAACACATTCTGGACAGAGATCATACTGTAGGTGGTACAAGAGGGGTGTGAGAGAAGCCACACATGGAAAAAAAGAAAACTCCCTCAAAATAAAAGTGAAGGAAGCAACAGACAGGCAGCACGGAAGAGTGAAGGCCAAACAGCTAGCAGGCAATTAAAATTCATTATAGGCAACTGCGCCTGTTTCAACACTGGAAAACTCAGCTATAATCCAGATATATGACTGCAGTGTTTCCCCCTTAAATTCTGATGGCCGATGGTAATGTGGTATTTAGTAAGTGATGTTTATCAGCCCCCTTTCTCTCTCTCCCTCCCACTCTATATGGTAGTGGCACATTGACACTGTGGTCTGTTAAAGAAGCTACTGTAAATAAGCAAGATAAAGTTTCTATGGAAGTGTTTATGGTTTAGAGTGATAGCTTGCTACAGCCTCTTTGTTATGTGGTGAAGTCCCACCAACAGACACAGGAGATGCTGGCCTCAGGGGATTTAGACTGAAAAATCTTTTTGCTGGTTTCTGCGCTTGTTGGAGCTATTCAGGTATGTAGAAGGTCTGAGTCAGAGAATGTCTCACAGCAGGTATTAACTCTCTACTTCAGACATGTGTTTCAAACTTTTTTCTGTCATGTCTCAATATCATTTCCACCCCTCTGGCCCAGACTGATATATGTGCACAAAACCCTGAAATTTAGTACATTCACGATCCCCAGAGAAGGTCAAAATTATCTTGACAACTTTAGCATGGAACTTTAGCATTTGTTAACCACCGGATAAGAAATAACCACAGTGACTGACAATGATGGCAGGAGCATGGTTTGATATGATATGGAGAAAAGCTGACTGCTATATAGCATTTTTTTAAAGTACAGAGTTTTACAATCATAATCACGCAGCTGCCATTTAATAGCCTACCTGGCATAACACAAGCTCGGCCTGTACCTGGCATGCGGTGTCTGTTATGTGATACTGTGAGCACGAATAAATGTTATAATAACACATACAGTCCTGTGAAAGAGTATTTGCCACCTAACTGATTTTTTTGTTTTTTTGCATATTTGTCACATTTAAATACTTCAGATCATCAAACAAAATTTAATATTACACAGAGATAACCAGAGTAAAAAAAATCATTTATTAAATGAAAAAAAGCTCCAAACCTGCCTGGCCCTGTGTGAAGTAATTGCCTAAACCTAACTAACCAGTTGAGTTTCTGGTGTGTTTCGGATCTTATTTTTATGGTACAGTGTAGAATTCATGGTTCCATCAATTATGGGACATCGTCCAGGTCCTGAACTAAAAAGCAGCCCCAGACCATCACGCTACGTAAACTTTTGTCTCATCAGCCCACGGAAAATAAGTGTTGGGGAAGATTAAGATGTTTTTTGGCAAATGTGAGACAGAAGTGGCTTTGGCCCTAGAACTCTCTCGTGGATGCATTTTTGCCCAGTCTCTTCCTTATTGTTGAATCGTGAACACTAGGGCTGCACGAATAATTACATCGCAGATGCAATCTTGATGTCAGTCTGTACAATTACATAACTGCAAAAAGCTGCAATTTATTTGCATAAATACAGTCGTGGCCAAAAATATTGGCACCCTTGCAATTCTGTCAGAAAATGCAACACTTCTCTCAGAAAATTGTTCCAATTGCAAATGTTTCAGTATTCACGTGCTTATTGTTATTGTTTGCACTGGTACAACACAAAAAAACAGAAAAGTCAAACTTGATAAAAATGCACACAGAACTCAAAAATGCACTGGACAAAATTATTGTCACCTTGTCAAAATTGTAAGAAATAATTGCTTTTCAAGCATGTGATGCTCCTGTAATTTGTATTTAGACACACCTGTGGCAAGTATCAGGTTTCGGCAATATAGTAATCACACTTGCAACAAGTTAAAATGGAGAAAGGTTGACTGTGTTGTGTGTTACACTGAGCATGGAGAAAAGAAAGAAGTTTAAAGAGTTGTCTGTGGAAGAACATGGACAATATCAAGGCTACAAGTCCTTCTGCAAAGATCTTAATGTTCCTGTGTCCACTGTGCGCAATATCATCCAGAGGTTTACAGCCCATGACACTGTAGCTAACCTCCCTGGACGTGGATGGAGGAGCAAAATTAATGAAGAATTACAACGAAGGATCTTTCGAACGGTGGAAAAGAACCCAGATTAACTGAATGTACATGTGTAAACATGATGAAATGTTATGTGTTTTTGTGAAGTTTGCACATTATTTACACTGCTAATAAAGAGATGATCAGTCAGTCTCTGTTTAAGCTGTGGTACATATGGTCACATGACCTTCCAGTGTGTAGTGGTGGCAGCTTAGCGCATATTTTCAAAAAGCAACACGCAGTTTTTTGCCAGACATTTACTACTTTTCCTAAGGCCAGTCACTAAACTTTGTCAGGGAATGTTTCTCTGCTGTGACTGTGATTGCTCCACTGTCTGTGTTCGATGTGTGTGGGAGCAGCCTGAATAAAGCATCGTTGAGCTGAAATGACCAATACTTTACTGTAAACTTTGCTTTCCTTTGATTTTGTTAAACTTAAGTTGAAAGTTAAATTTAAAGTTACTATATAGGTTTAATCTTGTTTTCTCCAAACGTACAGTGTTTTGTGGCATGAGTTCATTCCAATGTTCGGATTCATATATCATTATATGTGTATTTGAAACCATATTGTTTATTATATGGCAGTCATAATATTGTCCACAATAATTGCAATATACGTTTTTTTCTAATCATGCAGTCTCTAATTCTACTGTGACCTTAACTAAGGCAAGTGAGGTCTGCAGTTCTTTAGATGTTGTGCTGGGCTCTTTTATGACCTCATGGATGATTTAAGTGATTTCTTGATTCAGCAGGTTTGGCAATAATCAGGTCTGGGTGTGGCAAGTGAAACTGAACTCAGCTTTCCAAAAATGTGGCTAATCACAGTTCATTCATAATTAAACAAGGTGAAGTCATCACTTAAAAACTGCATTTTTTATTACTCGGGTTATCTAAATGTAATATTAGGATTTGTTTGATGGTCTAAATCATTTAATTGTGACAAATCAGGAACGTGACAAATACTTTTTCACAGCACTGTATGTGCACATGTGGCTATACAGCTGAGGATTACATACTAAGCTTACTGCATAGCAGCTTGGTTTAATTAGGTGTAACACAAGAAATCCATGTCTGCAAATTAACAATAGCTATTTCAGCCATGTCTCTGAAGCAAACACCAAATTCATCCAGTGCTGCCCACTAGAGGCATTTTCCCAAAAGATCTTCAGACAAGTGAAGCAAGAACACCTCAAATCAGACCAGCTGCATCCTTTTCTTTGGGCTATGCGGCACAGATATGAAGGCAATTCAAGTCTTCCTCTGTGCAGGCTGTTTCATTCACCCCAGAGCGCAACCGTGTACAACCAGCATGGCAAATCTCCACTGGTTGCCTCGCATTTTCTCATCATCATTCCTCACCTGGCGAGCTGGATCTAGATCCATGGTTGCATATGTGACGAGAGGCTAAGAGAGAGAAATGACAAGAGAGGGAGATGAAACTTTCATGAGGTGCAGGGTTGGTGTGGGCAGCCACAATGAAAATGCAAAGATTGAACTTTTCTCCAGGACTGAGGGTAGGGTGATGAGAGTAAAGCAGCCTGAAGCAACGTGAGAGAGGGGAGGAGAGACAGGTGAGAGGCCAAGGGAGTCGGAGAGTGGCGATAGCCTGTGAATGTGAGGAGGGAGAAAGAAAGAGGTTTGTCGCTAAAGAGAGTCTTCCTCTCTTTTTCCCATTCCTTGTATTGTTTACCCTCTTTAATCCCCTTGTGCTTGTATTCCACAGAGGTTTCATTTTTCATTACTCTTATTTGAACCACCTACTGTATTATATTCCACCTCCACCAAAGCTACAGCGTCCTCCTGGATGTCTTGAGCGCTGGTGGCAGAGCCAGATAATTGTCCTGAGGGCAGCCAGACTGATACCAGTACTTACTTTGGGGTGGCACAGGAATTGATATTTTGTTCACTTTTTTTGTGGTATGACACAATACACATTTACCTGAGAGTTTAATGTTGTTACGGAAACACATATGGTGACATTTTATTTATTAAGTAATATCTTAATTTTATATGATGATTTTGTTTAAGCTAAACCCAATAAACAGTATTTTAGTGAATCGAGTTTCTGAATAGCTCATCACTCCGTTGAGCAGGTTTGACCTAAACAAACCAATAAATAATCTTTAATGCTAACCTTGTGAGAACTGTAAATATGGTAACGGAAGGCAAAACAACGATAAAAATGGCAGCACTCAAAAAGCTTAATGTAAGTACTAAAAATGCAGAACAAAAACAAGACTAAATGTGACTAAACTGCATCTGTGGTAATGACAATGTCAGGAAAACATACAGACGTAGTGAGGCTGTTTTATAGTTTATGGAAAACAAACCACACTGTCTGTGCAGCAGGAGATCAGATCTTGCTTAGCGTAGCTATTACATTACATTACATACTTGAATCCAACCTTAACTAAAATAGATCCAGTCATGATATAGTTGTAAATTAAATATCTTTCTAATACTGCAAGGAGCATCCCACATCAACAAAGTTCAGCGTGTATTTGATCTCCCTTCAGAAAGCAGAATAGAGCAGTGTAACAAGGTGTGTGTGCTTTCCTAGTTGAGCTGCTGCAATGACAGAATGTAGCCTTTAGCCACCTCGTGGGTCTGCCACGTGGGTTTAGGAGCAAGATCTCTGACCACAGTGTGGAGGAAGCGTCAGGAGACTGGGCAGGGAAGTGGCAGATGTTTGGGTGGAACCATCAAGGATCTCTCCAGAATGTCCTGCAGTCCTCGATTGCACACACACACACACACACACATTCACGCCCGCGCACACACACAAGTGCACTGGCTCCACTGTTCTCCCTCCTCGCATCATCTCTTCTCTCTGTTCCAGGAAATGTGCGGTGCCGTGTTATGATCGATGGCTTGCATTCAGAGACAAAGCAGCCCCCACTGTTTGTTTGTCTCTGTTACACATGGCTGCAGAATGACAGCTGGGACCAGTGCATGGTTTTGAGTTTGTCTGGCAAGAAAAGTTGGGCTCCCTTGGTTTAGCTTGTCTTTTGTTCCTAAGAACGAGAGAGGTGGGAGTTTCTGAGTGTCCTCGGAAATGAATACTCTTTGGTAAACCATATTCACTCTTGGCATTGAGGAATTTTGAACATTACAAGCTGCCCTTAGAATTTATGTTTCTTTCCAAGCTTGATTATACAGCTTAAAAAAACCACTGTGATATTCAGCGTGATTAGATATTGGTGTGTGTCTGTTTGGGATGTGTGCCATCAATGGAGTCTATTTGACGAGGGAAAACAAGAAGCGCAGGTACCACATTATTTGTTAAAGTCGGATCTGTGTATATTGCATTTGTGTGGTAATAAGTTCAGTCCAACAATGACTGCAAGCATTCCCTGATTATGACTGACGATGATTCAGTGATTCACTAATTACTTGCCATGGTGCCGTGGAAATCTATCAAACTACACTAATACAACTCCACACTGCCAATACTATACAGCTAATGTTATATTAACATTTACTGTGTAATCTACATTGAGAGGCAATTTTGATTTTGCCAAAGGCAAAATCATCAGAAGTGATCATATGTCTGTTTCATAGTAACAAATAGTGTTTCTAATAGTTAGAGATGTCACTGTCAAAGAAAAAACAAGAAGAGCAACATTTTTTGAAAAATTATGAGTCGGTTAAACCAGTTTTCATTATTAGCATTATTATACGTGTTTTGTTGTCGTTTATTTTGAATAAGTTGCAATGTGCAAATCTGATGAAAGGAGGTAAGTTTCGCTACCACGTTCTGTCTTAAACACATTTATTTATGGTGGCTTCTAGAGGACAGAAGATAGTCCCAGCATTCAGTAGATTCATCCTATAGCTATATCCAGCACTGGTTCATCTTGTAAGTTGTTACAATTTACAGCTAAACAAAGTTTCCTGTACCAAGAAGACTCCAATATGATTTAAAATTTACAGCATGAGGATTTCTTGCAACATTGACAGCTCAAGTACTCTACTGGTAATAGGTATTGAAAACAGAAGAATGCCTCTTTAGAAAGAATCAACAGGGATTTTCTTTAACTTTTATTTATTTATATCACACGTCTGCATCTGCAACTATGAGGCATTATATTTTTGGCATGTCCGTCCATCCCATTCTTGTTTACACATCATCTCAGTAATGCCCTGAGACAATGTCTTCAAACGTGAAACAATCGTCCACCTGCAAATAATGATGAACTGATTAGATTTTGGTGGTCAAAAGCCTTTTCGTCCCATTGTTACTGATGGAACATCTCATGAACATTGGGAGGATATTTTGTTGCATCTAGCACAAACGTAGACGTCCGATATGAATCTGGATATTTAAACTACAACATGACTGGCTGGAAGAATCATCTGCTAGAAAGTAAATGTAATTTAGTTTATTTCATTTTAGTTATTTTGTGTTTCATTAGGTTCAATGGTACTGTAGCTCTCACTGCTCTCTATATATACTGCTCAGTTTATGCAGTTGTCAGCAGTTCTAATCACAGTCATTATTAAGTTTCATCATTGACAGCTGTAGAGCTGCATTTTTTTTTTCATCGCACCTTGTGACTGTTAACATAAGGTAGTTCAGGTTATACTATTTGATTTCATTGTGCATCATTTGAGGGAACTGCTGTTTAGATTTATATATTGTTGCCCTCAGTTAGCTTGCTTGAATTATTAAGAGTACTTTTAATGGAGAATGGCGTTTTAAATGTGCCTTGAACGGATTCACATGTTTAAAATAAAGACAATAAAAATATACAAGGCCATCGGAAAAGAACTGAACATATATAGAGCAGACTTACACGGTTTCATCACAACCTGTACTCATGGAAACATCAAAGGATTCCTCATCAGAGGGGAAATGTTTGAAGCTGATTAAATCTATATGGCTGAACACAGTTGTTGTATCATCATCCTCACATACACATACAAATGCTGGCTGGCAAGCAAGGCTTTACACTGCTTTTGTGGAACCTCATGGCAAATCACATATGAATTGTACAGCACTACAACTCAATGGATTAATCGCTTAATGAGGTTTCATAGCTGGATACTTGTTACATATAAAGAACTGTGGTAATACATTAAATTATAAACAGCATATGTATAATACAGTGTGTATCCTGTACACACATAAAATATTTATGAATGTACATTTATACACCGTACAGGAAAATGCACTAATGCAATCCCATATGAATAAGCACATATATAATATACATGTGCAGAGATGCATAAATGAACAAATACCACACACACACAAATACTCAGGTATGAACAGAATCTGCTCATTATTATCACTGGTGCTCAAGCTCAGTGATAAACAATGAATATTCCCATTAAGCATCCTAATATGAACACTGCTTGAGCAGTACATGTAAACATGCATAAACACAAAATTGCCCCCACACACCCATAAAGCATAAATATGTTCTGGCACACACCTGCATAATGCAAATAAATCTATCCTCTCTTGAGACTCTCATACCTAAATACTTACACCAGTAGCAGACTTGCCTGGGGGTTTTCTATGCACCTTTCCTCTTAACATTGATGTTCTCTTCAATTCCCACTCGTCTGCTTAACACGTGTAGCCCTGAGCACTCACTTCCGCCTGACAAGAGAAAAAGGAGATAAGAGAGAGAGAGAGAGAGAGAAAGAGTGAAGAATTGGGGGAGGAGGTGTCTCTAGAGACTTTGATTGGCATTCAGAAGCATGACTTCCCATCCTTGTGCCCAGCAACCCTTAGAGCTTCACCAGGCCTTCACAAGGTACCGAGAAACAGAACAGTAGTCCCTAGATGAACCTTAAAGTTGTTCATGGTTTCTCTAGAATATAGTAGAAAGGAATTTATTGTTGATTTGTTAGGTTTTGTATTGCATTCTGTTCAGATTCGTTCAAGTAGGGTTTAAATATTAAACTTAATTTTTACTACACTTTGAGATCATCAGTTTATAATGCACGCTAAGTGCAACACTTATGAGCTGCAGGATCCCCCTGATAAAGGCTACTCTGTGCTGTGTAGGTGTAGGAAAAACAAGTGCTGTAACTGTTTAAGCATCTATGAAAATTCAAACTTTTCCAAACAGTCCAAACAGTAAACATCAGGTGCACAGCCTTCATTCTGTACTAAAAGCATTTCAGTGTTCGGTGTCTTTCAAAGACACAGTGTATTTTGTATTGTGTATTGTGTAACAAAACTGCCTCATAAACAAAGGATATAATGTTGCATATTCTGATGTTACAAGCTGTAAACTCCTGCTTTTTTTATTTACTGTTGGATTGTGAAGATAAATTCATAAATAATGGAACAAACGGCTGACGAGCAGTTGCATGGGCAGGTTTGGCCTGTTTCCTTATTTCTCTATATTTGCATTTGGTTCACTTGAACTCTTAACATGAGGTTAAAAAGGCAGCAGCAGCTAAGAAAACCAGGTGCTGTTTGTAGTTTAACATTTATCGCATTAACATGAGAACGATGTAGCTTTTCTCATCGATAATTTCAAGAGCAAAGGGAATACATGTATATCCTAAAATACTCAAGATTTTGTGTTTGGAAAAGAAAAACAATAATAATAACAGTAATATTTTGCTACATTATTTTCCCTTTTGAATTTTTCATTATATAGATTTTTTTCTTCAGTGTCAATGTCACATACTAGATCCTGCGTATCTTGAAAACTGGCTGTTAAATGGTGCTCAGAGACGTATTTATTTAATCCCTGGGAAACATTACAGACCTTAAGAAGCAAACAAGGGCAAACATTTTTTTCTTTTTTTTTGCTCACAGACGGAACCAGTTGGTCTTTGGTTACAGGAAGACCAAACCCTGTGTATTTCTGTCACTGTATGTGTGTGTGCTTGTGTCTATGCGTGTGTATGGAAGGGGGTGTTATTGCTGAGAGCAGAAAATCAAAGAGAAGACAAAACAATGCAGGCTATTCTCTCCATTCTCTCCCTCAGTGATTCTCACCATTTTCTCTTAATATTTCCTCCCTTGTTTTTTTTCCCATCTTCTCTTGATTTTATTTCATTTTTTTCTCCGTGTTGTCTTTACCGTGTTTCGACAGTTTCCTGTCTCTCTCTTTCTCTCTCTCGCCGTATCAGTCCCTCTGGAGAAAATAACTGAAGCTGTCTCCGCTTACTCAGGGGTTTGCATGTAAGAGAATGCTCCTTGTGCCTGTAACTTAAAACGGTGCCTAAAGTGAAAGAAATTAATAGTGACGTGCCCCAACACACACACACACACACACACAAGCAAGCCACACACACACACACACACTTCTTCATCAGTTTATTCAGAGCATCCACATTTATGTCAGGCCCCCCTTGTAACAGCACATCCTGGGATACCACGACTTCACCTCAGCTCCTAGCTCAGACAAATTGTGCTTGTCATCTTGTAAAATATCTTAAATTCCTCTCTGTTTGCTGTCTGACTTTGACTGAGTACTCACTCCATCATTCTCTCACTCCATCAGTGCGATGTGACTTTTAAAAGGAAGAGAGTAGACGCAGGATGAGGGGGTCCTCATGGACAGACTGGTTCCTGTCCAACCATTTGTGGCTTCCATTAGCCCAGCCTATGAAGCCTCACTGGTTTCACACTACATTTCCCTTCATTCACTTTAACACTCCATTGGGTCTCAAAAAGAACGGGGTGGGGTGTAATTGCATTTTGAGTGATGTTTGTGTCATTACCTTGCTTCAAAGTCAGTGACAACAACAATTTAGCAACACGTGCTCAGCCTGCCTTAAAAGCTGCAGCTGGCAATTTGGAGTGGAGATGGTCTCAACCGATAAAATAAAGACTGTGGCTTTCAGGAGTCACTTTCAGCAGTGCTTCATGCTGATCACACAACCTCTTACTTTTGAGTAAAGAAAAATACACTGTAATGATAGTGCAGTTAATGGGCAGATTTTTTCATCAAACTAAACTTTGTGAACGTTGATGGAAATGACATCAAAGCATCACACTGCTGTGTTTTTGCATTTACACTGGCCTATGCATGTTGATACACAGAACATAACAGTACTTACAGCATTTCGCAACATTTATAATTATATAATGGAGTTACTTACTTAGGTCAAGTACATGCTGTGAAACTGATTAAGATGCAAGAAAAGAATGTGTTCAAATGTTACTGAATTTGCTGCTGTTGTTAACAGAAATGTAAACGTCTAGTCCAGATTCATCTGTCAAATGTTTAAAGTTGAACATTATGCCAAAGAATGATGTCAGATTAAACAGGAGCACAGCACAGCACAACACACTGGGTTGATTTGTGCTCCTAACAGTGTGCTCACAGTGTTGTTAAGTGCATCAAAACTCCTTAGAGAGGGGCAAACATTTTGCTCAGTGGTTATTTTGCAATGTTGGTTGTCCTGATTATACATGTATATTTCATATGACAGCAGAATGCTTTTAATCTATTCTACTTGAATGCTGCTCTTGTTTGTCCCATCTAATTGTTATCATCTGGCTTGTTGTTACAATGTTGACATATAAATCTGAGCTTATTCTACTAATGCTGTTATTATAGATGCTTTTATGTGATTTACTTTTGGCACAATGTGATGCACAAGATTTTAATGGCTATGTGTAACCTAGACTTCATGTGTACGCCAAGCAGACTCCCGACAGTTGCATACACACAGCTGTTGTTTGTTTACCTTTACAATAGCTTGCAAGTGCCAATTGTTCCTCACTTTCAGATTCAAAGGATATTAAAATTATGTGCTCAGTTTCTACTCCAAAAATCTGTGGAGCATTCACCAAAAATAGACTACTGTTTGTCGGATTTAGTGAGTCAAGCCAAGATGCTCAGCAGGGCTGACTCATCAAATAACCATATTCCAACCCAAAACACAGCTTTGGTTCAACTTTTCAAGAAGTCAAGAATCATCTCCTTCCTTTTTATTTTATCTGTTGCCAAGTTGCTGGGATTTGGATCTTTCAGTGCCACAGCAACCTGGCACTCCAATGTACAGTCTATATTCAATTCAATTCAATTCAAATCAATTCAGTTTTATTAATATACCACCAAATCACAACATCTTACAAAACCTTACAAAGTTATTCAGAAAGAAACCCAACAAATCCTCCTTGAGCAAGCACTAGGCAGTAGGGGAGACGAAACACTCTCTTTAAGGGAACAAACCTCCAGCAGAACCAAGCTCAAGTTGGGTGGCCATCTGCCTCGACCATTTGGGGTGAGTGAAAAGTGTAGAGATGAAAGAAGAGGAGACAAGAGAAAAGAACAGTAGAACGTTAATATATGTTGGCATTCGTATGCATCAGTCTGCAATGTGTATATGTAAATGCATGTGTGAGCATTGTTCTGCTGTCCTTTAAACTCTAATCTGCTCAGACAACAGGACCAGCCATGTCCAGGGGGTTTAGACTAAGGACAGAAGGACCCTGACAGCGCTGAATCTGTGTGAGTGTAAGGATGCCTAATCTCACTGTGTGATTGTCAAGACAATTATGATTGCACCCGTAGCCTAGAATTAGATAAATAAGGCTCTAGGGAGACAGTCGCCTGAAATGTAGACAGCTATCTAATGTGCAGGCCCAGAAAGTGGAAGTAAGTCACATTTTTAAAATAACAAGACAGATAAAATGAAAGACAGAGGAGCTTGAGTGACAGGACGGAGAGCAACATAGCAATGTGACAGCAGCAAATAGATAGTATAGGTGCAGATAAAACGAAGAGAGTGAGAGAAAGAGAGAGAGCAAGAGATTGGCAGCCATTTGTGGCTCTGGAAGGAGTCCGTGATTGCTGGCGGTTGAACAGCACGTCAAGCAGCTGGTCAGTCCATGCTATTTGCTATATTAGCCTTAAAGCACTGCTGAGATGAAAGCCTCTCACAACCACAACCCATATAGACACACATGCAAACACACACACCTCCATATGCCATTTTGTGAGCACACAAGCCCTACACTCCTGTAGCTAAAAGGCAACTCCAATTATCGCATAATAGATCTTTGCACTGTTGCTGGAACTGAGCCACCTGGATATCAGATGAACTAAACTTCTTCTCCTTCAGGTGTGTAACACAGAGAAGGAAAAGAACCAGTGAGGGAGATAAGGGGGGAAAAAGGAAAATATTGCAGGGGTCAGTCCAGTATTAGCAGTCCACATGGTACAGAAATCACATGCATCAACTATAATAGCTCTCATTCATCACAGTGCTCACTGAGGTAGACCAACCAACCTTATGCGTGCAGCGCTCTTTGCCTAAGACATATTGCTCGTTGTCACTGTGAGGGGCACTTCATAGATTAGATTCATCACTGACTTCATCAAGTGCACAAAGAAAACAAATTGGCTGAAAATGTACAATGTTTGTCATTAGCTGACACGTGGCCTATTTTCCATCCCGTCTTGTCACGCCCTAATTTGAAGCATCGGCGCAGCAGGGCACAGCACAATGCAAAGAAATGTAACAGCGCTGCTCCACCGAGAGCAGGCACTGACTTGTATCTAGACAAACAAATCGATAAGCAGTCTACTCGTTGTATTATCAGGCGGAAAAGTTAACCAGCGGCACCAACAGCGGGAGCACAACAGCAGCGGAGAACCTTGAGGAGGAGGAGGAGGAGGAGGAGGAGGAATAAAATAATATGAATTCCCAATTCATTGAGAGTAAACACTTACACTGGCATCCTATTGATTAAGGACAATTTGGGTGGAAACTATTAGTGTTTTAAAGTTCAATTCTGCAGGTCATTTGCTGCAGTGCCACGTATGTCATTAAAGTTTGAACTTAGTTCCATTTGAATTTTCCCCCAATCTTCAGGTGAACTGAAAATTGATATGATATTTCTCTCCTGTGCTCAAAAGCATGCTCTTTCCAAGGTTGTACTTACTGTGACTATCAAGAGGGAAGGTTTGTCTTTCAGGCCATCTGTTATATTTAGTTTTTTCCATTTTAGTTTTTTATCCTCCTCCTGGTATATCATATTTTAACATCAGAAAAGATTCTAATAGATTGTTTCCCTACAGAGAGGTACAAGAAGAATGTACTGTTAAAAGCAGAAAAGCTCATCTATAATATTCAAATTAGAAAACTTTGAATTAAATTCTGTGCTGTGTTGCTGTAATCTAAGTGTGGTAACGGCTGCCATTTGTGGTGCCACAGCCTCAGTAGCAGAGGTCATTGCTAATCAGTCAAACCAACAGGGGCACATAATCTCTCTCACCTACGCAGCTGAAGGTTGGGCTGCTCTGAGGACTTCTGTAGCTGGCACACATATTTCCTAGACTCCCTCTCCCTCATTGCCTACGTCTTTCCCTTCCTTCTCCTTTTTTCTTTTGTATAAACACAGTCTCAAATCATTGCTGGCGTTACTATTTTTACCTACATCATCAAGGTTGCTTGTTCACAGAGGACTGTGGGCAGCAGCAAGGGAAAGGAATGTTCACTGACATCGAAGATGCAGATATGCTACTTCGGTTACGCCTGCCCTCAAAACGAAGGGCTCTCGGGTTTAAAGTAGAGTCCCTCTGAGATGGAAAGAGATGGAAGAAGAAGAAGACAGAGCAGGTGCAACAGTTGCTGTTGCTGTCCAGACGATAGTTAGGCAAACTCCTAACCTTGACGATAGATGAAACGAATCAGCCCGGAGCTGAGAAAATATGAAGAAAATCAGGGTCTAAATCAGGGTTGCGTGCTGTCATTTCGGAGAAGTCAAACCTTTGAAAAGTCAAAACTGAAAAAATACTTTCATGTGTCTGCTGAATAAAGTCAAACTATACTGACAAGTGTTTGAACTAATCTGACCCCCTCACCATGTTAATTTCATTTGGAAGCATCACTTGAGCTAATGATTACTTTGAACTTCCTTTGAACGTCTCATACTACTATGAATTTGAATTACCTAAAGCCTTGGACATAGCCAGACTAGCAGTTCCTTCCTGTTTCCAGTCCTGCTAGCTTTGTAGACAGATATGAGGGTGTGATCGATCTTCTCATCTAAGTCTTTGAAAGAGAAAACATCTTGTTTCTCACCACTTCCAAAGCTCACTAATAAACTAACATTACAACTTGCTTTCATAGATGTACAGGGCACATCTGAGCTCTGGAGGGGAGTAAGGCATATGAAATCCAATATCCTCCTATTTACACAGAGGTCACACACAGCCCATTTGATATAATCCACTGGCTTCCTTGTCATATGAATAACTCATGCTCTGGGGACAGGGGCAGACTTCAATGCACAAAAAGTCATTTTCTGACAGACATGGAAAACCATTCAAACTCATTCAACTGTTTACATTATGTGTAGTCAGCACGGTAAACGAGAGGGGCTGATTCTGGCAAAGATAAATTATTCAGTGTTTTAATGAAGGAGCACCGGGATAAATTTACTCTGTAAAACGGTTCGTCCCTGGGAGAGGAAGTTCACGAGTGACTCAGGACAAACAGACTGGTCGTGAGGTCACACAATGTCAATATTAATCGATGTAAAGGACCAGAGATCTGCACTGCTCCCCACAGCTTAACACTGTTGACAGGTTACATGACATGACCTCCATACAATCTGAAGAGGAAGGTTGGGTTTAAAGGTGCCCTCTTTCTGTGGTCATGGTGACAAGCAAAGACACATGCAATTACTTCCCAAATAGACAACATAAGTACTGACAAGTGTTCAGACATCATTCAGATCATAAACTGTCCAGAATCATCTGTTTTCCAAAAATGTTTATGAGCATGCTAGAGGCTCTGGCTATGATGGCAATGTTGTATAGACGGTCCACCACTTTAGTCCAGACTGACACATGTCAAAAACTATGTAAGATGTTTTGTTTTGCAACGGCATTTGGGTCCCCAGATGATATGTCCTATTGATTATGGTTTTCCTGCAACCCTTTTAAAGAACCTTATGGGGAAATTGTTGTAGACAGCTGCCATTCAAGACACTACTACTTGGGTTTAGTGTCTTGTCTGAACACACTGACATTTGGCTAGAAGGAGCCAGGGATTAAACCACTGATCCTGCAGTGTGTAGTCAACTTACCCTGTCATCCATATCAGCCTCTGGAAAAGGTTGACATTTTTGATTTTTGGTGCCATGTCTCCATAACTGTTTGATGGTGAAGTAATTTATGTTCCAAACTGGACCAATTCTTTGGCATGTTAGCAATATATCAGGCTAAGTTAGGAAAGTGAATATAGAAACATTATACTGGTACTTGTTAGCATTAGCTTAAATCAGCAGGACCTTGTAAAGTCAAAGTAACTTACACAGCTCATAAACATGGCATATATGTGATGATGGCATCAAATGCAAAATGAGCATACAGCGTAGCTGTTATATGCCATATATATGTATGTATATATATATAGCAATTATACCCATACTCACTATCTTTGCCAACCAAGTTGCTGAGGTAATTTCATCTGTAATTATTATTGGGTAAGTATTAATATCACTGACTAGAGCAGGTAATGAGCAGGTAATAACTAAATCACCCCTGGAGAAATAAGTGCTGTCCAAGTGAGTCTTGTTTTCTCCTAAATTCTCAACAGAACAATATGAAATAAGAGATAATAGAAGAAAAGTAGGAATGTTATTCTGATAGCTGACAAGTTGGGAAACCAAACAATGGATTTGTGTGAAATTGTCCAGTCTGTAGTGTCTGTGTCTGTACTAAAAACATTTGAGAAGCTTTACTCTGTGCTTGCTGTTCCACTAAGGAAGGAGAGAAGTAGAAAGAACAGATCAATCATCTGAACAAAATGATTTCAATCACTCACTGATTCCGTTTGTAATTCAGATGTGTTACATTTGGTTCTGTATTGACCTTTATGTATAAAATGACACTGCTTGCTGCTGATTTCACCAGCACTTTTATTTAACTCTTATGTCTACTCTGTATGATGACTATTAGTTTAGAAAGAAACGATTCCTTTCCTGCTGAGTGAGCATGACCAAAAACATTGTATTTGTATTGCATTGTAATGCATTACGCTTACATATTTTCAGTCGAGTCTCATTAAATATTTTCATTACAAATAACCACAGCTTACACATGATTATGATGAATTAAATCTTGACTGGGATATGAACTAGAAATGTTCTTTTCTGTTGAAGTCCATAGTCCCAGTTCTCCTCTAGTTCCTCTCTCAAAGCTGCTATTGTCTGTTCTATATTCAGACATCTTAGACATGATGCTGTTTTCAGAAATATGTTATTTAAAATGACACATGTAGTAATTTACTGTTTGAGAAAGATCCATCCTGCATTTCTGAACCAGCCTCTGTTTTTTCTGCGGGGACTAGATGCGGTATGATTTTTGTACACATATATTTTTCTATCACTCTGTATAACTCTTTGGCAGTGTGGCAAACACATCCAAGGGTGAAACCATGAAAAAGATGAAAATACACATGTCGCACCCTCACAGGTGGACAAAACTAAAAGAAATGTTTATATGTTTGAAGTATATGTTTAATGTTTAAAGTACACCCTTTGTAATGATTAACTAGCAATATGTATATAGCAAAAATTTTAATCTCTAAAGCAGAAAACATTTTTCCAGGTAGGTTTATAACACATGCATCAGTGACTCAAAGGAGGTAAGTTGAACCTACAGTGGACCAGACAGCAGAATCTTCTGAACATTGCCAATTCACTGGTGGGTTGACAGCATGCTGGTTTTGTTGCTTAGCAACAAAAACATGCTTTGGATTGGTAACAATGATGTGCTGACCTTCTCCTAACTTGACAGTGGTCTTTGAAGAGGACACTGGGTTGCTATGGTATTTAAATCACTGCAAAGGTGCATACAAGTCTTAAACACAACAACTCCAAACAACACAACAGATCACCGCTCTGATGTGATGATACATACATATTTTTCTGGGTTGTAAAACAAAACACATGGTGTTAATGTATTGTCTTGTGGAAATTTCTTTCGGCTAACTTCGTGGTTTCTTATCCACTTGCCCTTTTGAAGCTGAAGCAGCTACACATTGTACAGCTGTGTACCTGATAAGAAGTGCTGTGTTGCTCCAGTATAAGCTGTTTGATGTGAGAAAAGCTCTGTATCCTGGAATACATCCATTTTCCCAGCAAGCACACTCACATTTGTTTACAAGTCTTCTCATGCCAGTCTAAACTGCCATACAGAATTAGATAACGAACTTAAGATTACTAGGCAGAGATAAAAAACTGGCCGATTGCAACAGCTAGCACAACAGTGTGCAGATGAAACTGTCACATAAAGGATGTGTCACAAACTCTAGGAGTAATTTAGGTTCACCACTGTGACCTTTAAAAACTTTGCATTTTGGTGCACAGGGTTTAATTTATGTTGTTGTTGTTTTATACACAGTCCACAAATTCTCTATAGGGCTGAGGCCAGGATTTCCAAAAACTTGCTTTATTCATTCATAACCATAACCATTCATAATTCATGTGTGTTTGGGGTCACTGTCCTGTTGGCACACCCAGCAGTGTTGAGCAGTTTAGCTGATGGTTTGAGGTTATGCTGAAGAATTCTGAGGAAGTCCTCTTTGTTTTTTTTCATCCACTTTGTGCAATGCACCAGGTTGACTGTCAGTAAAACAACCATGTTTAGTTGGTAGAGTGTTTAGCCTGACTTTTACTCATCCAAGCATAGCTCACTGTGGCCAAACAAACCAGTCTTTGACTCATCTGACCACTGAACTTTTCTCCACAAGGCCACTTATTTGTCCAGTTTTTAGATGAACTTGAACCTGAAGATGTTGATTTTGGAGCAGAGACTTTTCTTTTTTTATATGGCAGCCTTTCAGTCCATGGCAGTGTAAAATTCCTGACTGTAGACAGTGAAACTGGTGTTCTGGCAGCAGCCAATTACTGTAATGGCATTTTCGCTCAGCTGAGCCACAGTTTATGCCTTCTTCCAAAACTTGGCAAGTGACTCCACCCCTAAGTAACTTATCTGTACCTATGTCGTTTGATCTGATGATCTTGAAATCTGCAGTTGTTTAGGAATGACTCTAAGAGATTTGCATAAATCTACTATCCTCTTTCTCAGATCATCTTCACTGAGCTTTCTGGACTTTTCAATTTTAGTGTGTGTCAATCCAGTGAGTGCAACCAAGAGACCTTCGGCATGGTAATTAAGTCATCATTTCGAACATTCAGCTCCACTGAATTACTGATTGGACGATCCGCTCAGCAGAACCCCAGAAAATATAGGAAATATTTGCCATAGTTTCTGTTGTTGTATCTGTTGCTGTATCTCCTTCATGAAACAGAGGCTGTGCATTGTTTCTAAACGTTTGATTGGCTCTGCTTCACTGTGCTGTAAACAAAAGATGATTTCCGCAGTGTACTTTTTGTATCACGTCATGCCTCCTGCACACTCTACACAGAGACCCTCCCTCACCCAAATCGAATGGAATATTTTGGGTGATGTGAGAATGCATTCCTATGTCCGAGTGGGGGCTGCATGTGTGGAAATGCAACTCAGTGAAAAGTCCAGACATCCGTGAAAACGACTATAGTTACCTTGAAAACAAAGCTGTCAACCTATCTTAGGTTGTAAGCTTGTGAGCCAGACACAGTTGTGGATTGAACTTGGGAGAGCTAAATGAGTTGAGCCCATTTACAGTTGCTAAGCTGTGAATAGACAGTTGCTTTTTAGGACAGGTGTTTAGCGAACAGCCAATTGAAACAGGGGTACACCTGAGCCTGGAGACCTTCAACTCTAGAGCTGTGACATTATCAGTCTGGGTGCTGGGGTCTTCCGATAGAACAGCCTAAACATTACAGGAACTTTCTAGCAGCTCTTTGCAGCCATGTAAAAAAGTCAACAAATCTCCTGTGCGTACAATACCATAAGCCAAATTCAAGCCACATCTGCCACTTTAGTCTCCTGTCATATCACAGCAGGAGAAAAAAGGCTCCCTCTGGTTCCCTGGGGCATCACTGTCAAGGACACCTGTCTGCTGCTGTGATTCTCTATGTTCTAGCGCACTCCAGTCAGTATGCTTACATAAAACACTGAATGCATGAGAGTGTCCTGCTGTAGGATGCCTAAGGCTTCACCAGTCATGCTGTGTAGTGCCCACCTGAGTTCCTCTCCCTCCTGTCCTAGACTCATTCCACCAGCTGGCTGCTCATCTGTCTCTCCCTCCACCTCTCTCTGTCTGTTATTTGTACCTCAGGAGATATCGGAGTGTTTGCGAAGATGGGTTGCATGCTTGCTTGAATCTCCCAGCTAGTTACTCTGGTCAGTCGATGTGTGTGTGTCTGTCTCTCTGAGTGACAAAGAGGTCGGCTATAATTAAAATCAGCATTTGTTGCTGCAGGGAATGGTAACCATCGTTGTGGCGACATTCAGCCCACTCGGTCCCCTAAGCAACAGAGCTCCAGCTAATGAGAGGCGAAGACATGGCTCTGCTACAAGGAGGATGAGCATTTCTACTCACTTTTTTTTCCTTTTTCTGTCTTTAATGTCTCTACATCGAGCTCATGAATGCATTTGCTTTTCCCTTCTGTCTAATTCAGACTCCCTTGTGTCTCATTTGCTCTTTACTAATTTAGCAGTCCTATAAGAATACTTGCCATGCTTTATGTTTTCTATTCTCTTTCCCAGTTTCTCACTTCACCCCTACTTTACAATTACATCTATTTTTGTCCATTAACCACTTTTCATCTCACTCGTCTTTCATTTTGCTCTAGATGATGACAACGTGCACATCTCCTACCTCTCTTCATACATTCCTTCCCTCGTCTTTCACATCTCTGGCATAATTAACAACTTTACATTTCTTTCTTTCGCGGGTTCTCTCTGCTCACCTGTCCCTCGCTTTCCTTGATGAGAAGAAGAATTAACATGTATAAGATGCACAAATATCTTTGCGGTGTCTGTGTGAGCATAAGACATTTTGAAATTCAATGCAACATCTGTCTGTCGTCTGCAGCCTTATCTCTACAGCACTGGCTCTGTGTTTGCTTGCAGAAATATCACCAAGTTAATAATTTGTGGCACAATTGAAATGTTAAAATACTTAAAGGAAGCTGTATGATGAGAATACAGATTAAACACTTGAGCATGGATGACAGAATACTTAAGTAACTCTTCTTTGTGACAAGTGCTGCAAACCAACAGCATTATATTCCTGCCTGGATGGATGATTACCTGCAGAATAGGTGACGTGAACAAATTGTTTCTCCTCGTTTTGCTAAACTTTGGATGGACATGTTCAATTGCCTCTTGTCCCGGCTCTTTGCTAAAGGAGCAGTGTTCAGGGATAAGCTTAACTAACAGTTAAGCTGAAATTGAACAGCTATTGTAGAAAGCCCACATGTAATTCTGCAAATGCCAGGAATGTCTAATTGTCTTGTCGATTTAAGAACCACAAGGTCAGCAGCTCACACTCTGAGAGAAATATCTTCCTTTGTCTCCTGTAGAGCTGTTGTTTTGGGCTTTGCATAATATGCTTTGTCAGTGTGTCAATCAAGGCATTCCTGAAGATGAAAACCACAGTGTGGCAACTTTTTTCAGTCACTACAGTTTATAATTTACATCCCAGTCCACAGCTTGATATACAGCATGCAAAACTTGGTCTGGTGTCAAAATTCACATCCAGCAATTTTCTTGTTTTCCTGCCCTAATTATCTTCTTTTGCCTTTCATTCAGCATCTAACCAGCCATCAATTTGTCAGTAGCTATAGCTACTGTCTGTCAGGTCTACAATCTTATTTATTCACCTCAGTGATTTGATGCTCTAGAACAAATATAATAAAAACAAAACGTGAATAGCTTTCATGCAACTCTCAATATGTTTCTCCAGCATTGTTAAATAAAGTGCTGAGTGTTTTAGTATTCTTTGGTATTTACAGTTATATCCTGCCAAAGCTTTCTGATCCACTGTCTAGGTATGCTCTCCAATACGAAACAAAGAAACCAACATAGGGACTAAGTAAATGCAATGAATTCACACCTCTTTAAACTTGGCTTTAGAAAGGAACCTTTTGTTGTATAACAGCCATTTATTCCATCTGTAGCCTTTAGTGGCCTAAAGCTTAATCACGTATTCAACACCACAGAGTAAACATGATAAATGTTTGGAGTAGGCAGTGTCTTCTTTCATTTATCAATACACAGAGTGTGATGTAACCATCCCTTGTGTGTCAGATCTTGGTAAATGAAAAACACTCCCCACACAGTACATTCATTAAAAGCTTCAGTTCTTGTTTGAATATAGATTGCATGAAAATGTATCCTTAACATGAAACAGAGTCTGATTTAGCGATTAGAATAGAGATTTAATAGAGCTTTAACAGAGCAGGTGCACCACCTCTAGATAAATGGTGTTGAGCGACAAGACCCATTGTATCTAGTTTTGAAAGCTGCAGCATGTTTTATATTATCAATAATCTGAATGACCACATATAATATAACA
>OMLM01008609.1:0-27222 GCA_900302695.1 Helostoma temminkii
TTATCTTTATATATATATTCTACTGTCTAAATAGAGTAGTGGCTCTAGCCACAGGGACCTAGTGGTAAACCTTGTATATGTTTCTTTATTCATGGTAATCATATAACTCACCCATCTACCATTTCAACTATCCTTTACTTCACAAACCAAAAACACATTTTACATCCAAAAAATATTTACTTATTTAGTATAACAAACAGCAACTCAAGTGAGCCCTGGCTTCAGATAGGCTGCAGGTAATGAAGGTAAATACTGACAGCCAAAAGCAGCGAGACAACAGGAGGCAGTGAACAGAAGACCCACCATGGACACACTCAGTGTGTTGTTAACTTGAGTGCCAACCAGGTGCAGTGTTGCTTTTTTATTTTTTGTCAGTGTAAAGTAATCTGAAAAAACCGAAAACACAACACATGGTGAGACATTTGGTTCCTAACAAGCCATTGTTCCCAGCTGATTCAGGCGGGATTCCACTGAGTCATCCATGACCAATGGTGAGAAAGACCCTGCGAAAGATTGTGCTGAGCAGCTGCATTGAAAATACCCTCAGACTTCAAAGCATTATACCTGGATACTGGGGACTTTATAGTATTCACTTAAAGCTAAAATGTTTGCTATGTTTGAGCTTTTTGATGATCGTGCTTATCAAAGTGCATAAATATATCAAAGTCAGCTTGGTGAAATATATGATTCATTATGACTTAACATGATTTGAATTTTATGCTGAGTTTTGAATTGGTTTCATGGTCTGTGCGGCACTAAAATAACCACAGGCTTTTCTAAGAGTAAATTGGGTACATTTGTATGATTACTTAATTCATGTTTTTTAATTAGGTTTATTTGCTGCACACTGAATAATAAATTATAGTTATAAATCACTGTGAAAGCATTCATTAATTGTCAGCACTGCTCATTATTTAGTATATAAACTAATTAACATGAGGTGGGCTAACAAAAGCATGGCTAATTATGAACAAAGTGGCTACTGGCTGCCAATCTCCCGTCTCTGTCGTCCACCATCATTGTCTCTTAATCACAGATGCACATCAATGTGCTATGCACTAATGATTGCCGAAGAAACGACAAGAGTTGAGCAAGCTCGTCTGTGGAGTTTTCATCTCCATGGAATGTCAAATATGGAAAAACAAAAGAGAGAAACAAAAAAAAAAAATGAAAACCCTTTAGTGCAAAGCCAGTTGAAGTTCTAAATCCATTATAAGTACAAACTATTTAGAATATATAAATATACACAATTTACACACTATACACAAAATTTCTAAATTCAGTTCTTTCATAATTCAGTTCAGTTTGTTTTTAATTTCTGAATGTCTGTACCAGCACATAATAACCATGTGCTACTGCTTCAGAATGGGAACAGAGAATGGTCTATTTGAGTCGTCATAACAATTAACAATGAATAAAAAATGTGGCCACCCAGTAATGCACAACAAATCTTACACCCTTGCATGGATGACATGGATCAGAAGAATGTATGAATGTACAGTATGTGTCACTTTTCACAATCTTAATAAAGGAGAAAATTTTTAAAGCTAAGCGCAATCAGATATTTAAGTGCATAGAAAGTTATGGAGAGTTCTGTTTTCAGCTGTTTTTTGAATATTGGGAATTTGGTAGCCTATTCCACCACTGTGGGACCACAGAGCTGAAAAGCTTTGCAGGTGCAGTTGTGTTGAACTCTGTAGACCAGAGTTAGAGCTTTGAACCATATGCTGGCAGCTACAGGAAGCCACTGCACAGATCTGTGCATTGGTGAGACGTGTGCCTCCGTTTGGCTGATTAAAAATAAGACGTGCTGCTGCGTTCTGGATCATATGGAGGGGTTTGAATGCGCATGCCATTGACCCCGTCAACAGGACATTGCAGTAATCGAGACGGGATATGACCAGCGCCTGCACAATCAGTTCAGTAGTATATTCAGAAAGGTAGGGTCTGATCTTTCTGATGTCGAGGGAAAATCTACATGCCCTAACAGCTAAATCTCACAGTAAAATAGTTTCAGGGTCTGCCCAGAGCAGCCAACCTTCACCTCAACACAATTGCAACACACAACAGAATGTTTACAATTCTATTGTGTTGCCACAGGGTTATATTTAACTGGACCAGCATACCCAAAAAAACCTATCACCAAACGGGGAGCTTCATAGTCATTCCCTGTAAAATGTAGAAAAGTATTAAGCTGAAAAAGGTATTTACTAAAATAGATATAAACAGGTTAACAAAAACATTCCCGTTTACTCTATAGTATACACTCCTGCAGAAGCCTCTGCAAGACACCCCTGAATGAAGTCCTGAAAAATGCAGTCAGGAAAGGATTAATCACATCTCAGTAACAGCTTAAAACCATGTTTATATCAGCACATACCCTTGACAGCTACACTCAGGTTAAATTGGGTTGTTATGTGACAGGATAAAACAGTATTTCTAAAAGCACCATTTCTCCTGTACAATCTGTATGGTAATTAATGCCTTTACAAAGTTATTCTTGGAATGAATTACCGATTTTGAAGTCCATCCATCCATTTTCTGCCACTTATTCATGGTGATGATTCATTGTGATGTCAACAGGATAGGCAAAACAGTCCAGACGTGGTTCTTCCCACCATCAACTTCCAGCTTCTTCTACAAATTCTGAGGTATAAGACAGATCTATAATCTATAATCCTGCTAAGATATTTCTGGCACATCCAACTGGTTTCTACCAGCTGAGTGTGCCAGAAAACAGATGCAACCTTGTCAGGCCACATCAACTGACTCCTTTCAATGCAAACTCATTTTGTCAGCTTGTTTCCCACCTTCAACCATTACCCACAGCTCATGTCCATAGGTGAGAACACATGAACCAGTTTGATACACTTCTGGCCAACGCTGCATCAATATGCCTGTCAACTTCACACTCAATTTTACAGTCAACTGTTCACAAGACACCAAGACACATTCACTGCCTCTCCCAGTGTGGAGGGAACAACCCATTGTTTTCCAACAGAGAACCATGGTCTCAGACTTGGTGCTGACTATTGTTAAACCTGCTTCACATTTGGCTGCAAAGTTAACACAGTATGTGTTGCAGGTCATGGTTTGATAAAGCCAGCAGAACCTCTGCAAAGAGAAGGGAAGTGAAAACATTTTCCACCCCCTGCCTTCATCTTAAAAATTACAAACAGAATCTCTGACACTGAACAACTCTGGCAAGGGCTTACACCCTCTAAAAACATAACTTCCTGCTGAGAATACAGATGCAGCTCCCCTATTGGTTATACAACAACTAAATGACTAGCATTAATACCCTGATTCTCTATAGTATACTTCTACAGAAGCCCTTACAAGACACCCCTAAGCAACAGAGTCCTCAAAATTGCAGACTATATGGATAATTCACATCTAGTAACAGCTTAAAAGGCAGGTGTACTAATTTTTAAACTTCCCAACCTTTCGCAAGAGGAAACTATTTAACTTGAGTGGAACATTTGGCTTTTCTGAATAAAAACAGGTGTGGCTGTTAAAAAAAGGGCAGGTGGTGTCAAACACAGCCCTTTAATGAAATAGGAAAATACTACATGTAACTTGGAAACAGGTTTGTCATCAGCCTGTGAACAGAATAACAGCATGGCATTTTCGCTTTCCCTTTTTCCTGTAGCTTTTTTCATCCTCCACTTCAGCTCTTAACTACTTTTGTCAAAAATTATGGTATCAGCCCACAATTCTCTTTTTGTAGTAAGAAAAGGAAAAAATTCAGAGAAAAACCTATGAATGCATATAACTCAAAAATTACATCCATGTTCCCTTTTAAATAATATTTGTATCACTTGCAGTCTAGCAGAGATACTACTTCAAATGTGTGTGTGGGTTTTTTTCACATTAGCCAGTGATGACTGTGAGAAAACGAAGCAAACTTTGTGTGAGCCACATGTTCCACAGCAACAAGCCTTTGAGGGATGGATGAAAAACTGATCAGACCACAAACTGCTTTGGCAAACAGATAACCATCACCATAAAACTTCATTTTATGCCCCATTTTGTGAGATATTTTCTTTTTTGGCTTAATTTGTTGTCTGAGCAGTTGTATTGTTTTCCACTACTACAACCACAGTTTCCTGTTTGTAGCCACTTATATCCACCCAGTACTACCAACCTAAATTGGGGCCATATGTTTTGTCAATTTGAAATACAAAAATTAGAAAGAAAGGCTAAACATTAAAACTGAAAGCTAAAGTTACTGATCTTGAAACCTGAAAAAACTAAACAAAAACAAACAAAAACCAAACTATAAATAACTACATGAAAACTTTTTCAACTCAAATGCAACATAATATGTTCACATTCAAGTTTATTTTTTGCAGTTTCAGCTCTTTTTCACCCTTGAAGTACAGATCTTTTATATGACAGTTGGATTAAACTGAGAACAGATTAGACCATGTTGCCTTCAGTAAATGTGGGAAATGTCTGACTTTCCTACACCAAATATTTAGGTGCTAGATTGGACAGATGAACCTTTTGGTAGAATCTTACATTTTCAGGCTGTTTTGAGACATAACGCCAATCCCAGCTCAACAACACTCAATATCACATGTTAATAGTTAAATTAGTGGCCACATTTTCCACTCTGAACTTTCCATTCTCCACACACCTGTGAACATTGTCAGTGGTTGTCTACACTTCATTAGAGCGCTATAAGGTCTGATTGATCAAGGCGAACAGTGCTTAACAACTGCTAGTGCAGTCAATCCAGTAGCCCCGCAGTAATTGTCATGTTTTTGAGAATTTCTATTGAGGATGAAACTGTTTTAGTTGCACAAGGCTACAATCTGCTGGTGCTGTTGTGGAATCATTGAAATGATTCATTCTTTGACCACAATAATTATTAGTATACTGATTAACTTGCTTGTGCAGCCTCAGTGGCTGGGGTGCTGTGGACATTCTTGGTGTTCAGTGTCTGACACACTGACATGTAGTCAGGAAGAGTTGAAACCTCCAACCCTGGAATTGAGGGGCAACCGTTTTACCAAATTCGGTACTGCCACCCATAATCCTGGAATATTAATGTGTTTTTTTTGATAAAGTGACACTAAAACACTGCCATAAAGTGTGGTAACATCTGCACCATAGACAAACATAAATAGCTGATTCTGCGGTCTCTCTTTTCTTGCTCTAACTTAACCAGTGTTTTGCTAGATAAAAAATGTTAGCCCCCATCTGAGCTTTTAGCCTTGGCCAAAAATTTTTTTTACTCAGAAGTGGTCTATGATCAGCATTTTTCAAATGAAGTAAATTAACTGTCAGGAGTTTGATGGAACAGAACAGACTGAAAGCTACAAACATGATCAATATTCCTTAAGGTAAGCAATTTTCTTTGGTGCACAATCAAAAATATGGTTGATATCAGATAATGCTGGACTTACATATATTACAAGAAACCGACTCGATGTATCTGACACTATGTCAGAAGAACAGAGCTAGAATTTGTTTCGGTGTGAACTGCTTGGGAAACACAAAAGTATTGGGCCGACCATTTTATGGGAAAGGGTGTTGGTTGCCTCTTCCAGATTTAGCTCTACACACACATCTATGCTTATTATCAGCTACACCACAACACACAGGGGCCACTTTGTATCACCAGGGAAACTCTTACACATCCTCACTGTGTTTCCTGCTATGACTTCACTCGCAGCAGAATACAAACATTGTAAGGCAACCATCAGCATTTTTCCCAGCGTGAGGTAAGCAGTAGTAGGTCTTTTTTAAAACATCAGGGTTCTTCTTGTGGTTCACCATGGCTATAACACGAGTTTACAATGTAGTAATTTTTAAAAGTAATGAGCAGTACTCTAGTTTGAGGATTATTATGTTTCCATTCATAGTTAAAGGGAAATTTCAGCTTGACCGGATAGTACACTAATTTTCTGAATTCCCTTTTATAACATTTCTTTTGTTTTTGTGTGTGTTTTCACTTAATTCTAGGATGGAAAACTTGCAGAATGCAATTAGTGAGTGGATTTATCGTGTGTTCTTCTGCTGGCTTGAGAGGAGAGTGACACTAAGTGGGTCACAATTAAATAACAGAAAACTGCCGAAAGTTTTATGATGGAGAAAAAAATTCTGTAATCCAAGATGAACAAAGCTAAGATACTGCGCATGATAGCCTTTCCGGTCCAGTCTTGACACTAACAATGCACTCTAAATGTTATTAACACTAGCAACTGTGACTGGATTTAACAGCTTATATTTACATGATGCAATGAACTGAAATTGTTGAAAATGATGAATGGCCTTTAGAGACCCTGTGTTTAGAGATTAAATTAAGCTGTCTATTCTGTGGAACTGAAAATAAATTCATGTTAAAGTAAGAGCATACTCATAAGGATATTCGCACATTTACATAAACACGACAAAGAGAAAGAAAAAAATAGAAATGTTGAGTTAGAGCAGTAGTAACACCAACCAGCCATCAACAGTGTCTGATCATGTGCATTATTTTGAGTCTGGCACCATTTCTACAGTACAGCTTGTAGTCTATTCAGTTTTACATTGTGGGCTAGATAATCTGCAAGAGTACGGACTTTTGTCATGGACTGAGAATTTCAACCAGAAGTCTGACGTGTTTATTGGCAGACAACCCGACTCGTTAACTCAACGAGCGGAGGGCAGCCACCTGGTCAGAGGCAATCAGCCAACCCAGCTCAACGCGCTTCTTTTGGACTGTTGCTGAGGTGGAGACCAGAGACAACTTTGGATGTGCTCAACGGCCGTCATCTTGCTCATGGACCAGAGATAGAGGCTCTAGCAGGACAGGTTCGAAACAAGTTACCACTCTTTTATTTTGTTCCTCCTTTTGGAGTGAAACGGCCATGAGTTTTAGGCCACCGCATTGTCAAGCTCCAGATCAGGCCTGCAATGTTTATATTTTGGTTGATAAATGTGAGTGTTTGATATAGTAACTGTAGCTAACAGGACATTTAAGGCAGAAATAAGGTCAACAGAAGAGCAAATGTGTGTCTGTATGTATGGGTTTGGAACTGGGTAGTATGGTTTAAGGACATTTATTTGGGAACAGAAAACACATATTGTAAAGTTTTATTTTTATTTACTTTTAAAAATGGAAATTTATCATTCATTTATAACCTAGTTTTTGGTGTTATTCTTCTTATTTATGGTTGAGGATGCAGAAGATCTATTTGGTATATTCTGATTAGAGAAAATTTAGGAGATATTACAAAGTGACCTAAAGTACTGAAGTAATCAGATTAGTAGTAAATTAAGGAACTCAGGCTACACATATCTAAATTACAGAACCTAATTTAGTGTAACACAAGTCTGGTATTATTAAATTAATGAGACAGTTTTAATGATCTTGGAAGGTGGTGTGCACTTGTAGCTCATAACCAAATATATCTGTAATGAGGCACCAGCTATGACTGGGTCTCAGTCCCTCTGCAGACAGTTCAATAAGGCTGAACCTCTCTCACCTTAATGACTGTCGACTTTTTTCCTTAGTCGGATGCACTTTTAATTATCAGCTCCAAGGTTCTCTGTTGCATCTGTACTCAGAGGACAGGACTCGTCTTTTAACTAAGAACGGCCAACTTTGCCGGAGTTGGCTCAAAGTCAGGCTCAAAATCTGTTAGCATCGCTGAATTCAGCCACACAGCAGTAGAACTAAATGAACCCCAGCTGCTAGTGCCATCTTTAGCCTGGCTGCTACACTAATAACCCACACTGCTGCTGAGCTGGTATTAATTTAATGGACAGTAGAGAGACCTGACAAAGCAAATGATTATGAAATATAAGTAATATGACACGTAAAAACACCCGTGATCTCGCTATATGGAGAGTTATTCCCAGTTTAGTTTTTGGTATCCACGTGTTTAATACTGATGAGAAAATATCATCTATCAAATTTGTTAATCTGTTTCAGAGCAGCATGACCTTGAGGACTCAGCTGGGAGAATTTTCTTTAATGTTAAATTAGCTCAAAGTAATTTCAGCATTAGCCTCGCAGACACAGTATACCTACATCAAAAAAGTTTGTCCTACTACATCTCTTTTGACACTGAAATAATAACACGTGTGACAGATCCTATTTGAATCTGATGCGCCAGCCATGCACAGAGGTCTTTATTGAAAAAACAGAAGTCTAATCAGGCTGCACAAACAGTGTGTTTACCCCACTGCACAAAATGAGCATATTTCACCTATTTCTGTGGCTCACCCAAACAGAAAACATCATTACTGCAGAGCACATTTTCTTTAATCAGTTTTTGAATGTGTTTGTAGAGTTTCATTTCAACTGATGTGGGCTTATAGCACAAAATATAGTTTTAAATATATAAGCAACCATACATTTATATTGTTACACTTTAGGAATATTATATAAAATCTATTCAATGCTTTATTTTCTATCAATAACTGTAATGTATTTATGTTCTGTAAATACTGTTATTTTACATTGTCAGTTATAGCGTCCACCAGTAATTATTTGTGTGGACTTAAGACTATTATTCATCTCCTAACTTTTGTTCATCAACTATGACCAAGTCACTTTCTGTGAGAAGCCTGCAATTTCAGTATGTTCACTTTTCCTTACAAAAAGTCAGCTAGGGCCGTGTAAGAGTTTCCACATTCAATTCTGATTTTTCACTCTTAATAGCCACAATGTTTTTAAGCCCATTCTGTTTTCCAAGGTAAAGCAATTTGCTTTGGGAAGCTGCAACACAATAGGGTCTCCACAAAAATAGAATTTTGCCAACATTGCATATTGGAAAATACAAATATTGACACGGGTTCTGGGGGAGACTGATCAGTATAGTAAAATAAAAAGTTTAGTGAATAATGTTGCTGGATCGGCTGATGTTTAATTTAGCGTGCAACCTAGCTAGATCTGCATTTGCAGTTTGTAGCTATTCTTCCTCTAATGCTATGTTGTATAATCAATAAATTGAAGCTGAGTAACAGGGTGTTAGATACAGGGATGCACCAGTAGCTTATACACACTGTGTTTGACATGGGGTCTTTCCAAACATGGCACTAGCTCATTTACAGTTGCTGGGATCACATGTGCTTCTCTTTATACAACCCCATTTTCTAAAAAGTTGGGACTATATAAAAACAGAATCCAATGCTTTGCAACTCAGTTAGCATTGCCCGAATGCAACATGCTAACGCCGGCTTAGTTCTACTACATTATTAATAAGCTTCTTGTTTGTAAAGAATATCTAATGGCCTTCCTTTTTTAATGTGCAAACAGCATTATGCCACAAAATAAATAACTTTATAATCTTCTAAAAACTCCAGTGTGAATGTGCTATTTTAAAACGCCACATAACCAAATCTAAAAAAAGGAAAATGGCAAAAACACTTGGATTAGCAAGCCATCACAACAGACACTGAGAATGAGAGTCATATTTGGGCCAAGATGACTTATGGGATGGACAGATGTCTAACATTAGCGAGGGAGATGATGAGAAGAAAAATAGGATGGAAATTCTCAGAAGGAACAGTGGGAAAAAAAGTAGACCAGAACAGACAGTAAAAGAAACCTATTTAAAAAGCATATACAAGCTCACATCAAACGCGCCACCAAGAGGAGAAGGTTGCTGAGTGGGAGTAATCTCGTTCCTCTCCCTGCAGTGCTTCCTGCAGCTTCCATTATGCTCTGTTCTTGCTCTACTGTCTTCCTCTGCGCCACTTAAATATTTTATATACAGCCTGATGTTGTTTTAGGGATGTATCCCGCTCTTTGATCAGACAGACTGTCATTGATTTGTTGCTGGAACAGAGTAAAGCAGAGTAAGGCCTGTGTCATCACAAGCGAAGAAGCAATCAAGACAGGCTCAGCGAACAAAGACAATCAATAAAAAATGCATGATTTGCTTGTCTTTAGCTGTTTAATCAATCATTAAAGGCCCAATACAATGCAGATTCACATCTTACTGTTACCCACAATAAAACTAATTTCTGTGTACCTGAGTCTCAAATGTCCTGTAAAGCTGTGTTGCTCCACACAGTAGCTTCTTCTGTGTTTCTTGGTAAACCTCCTTGCCAGATATGTACTGTAATGTACATTTTCTCTAAAAGACATACACGCTATATTTTGCTTTGAGAGACATCCTGTGCTGTGCATGTTGAATGTTCTCTTTGGAAATGCTAAAATGCAAATAGCAGCTGCAGCAGTAATTACAGAAGGGCAATTTTCTGACTTAGGGAAGATGAGCTGAATTCTACAAAATCATATCAGCTCTTGTTGCATTACTGAGCCAAAACCCACTGTCGCTTTGACTTTGATGTTCAAACTGCAGTCTTGCACTGCCAGGAATAAAAGTGTTCTAAAAACGGGGCCTAAAATCTGGGAGTGAGAGGAAATGTTGCTGCTGCCATAATCCTATGGGTAATCGTTTACATTTGATCACCATGCATGAATATGAATGTGTCCTTGAAAAAAATACCAACTTGCACTTAGTTGCTGGTGTAGAGAGACTGATGTGAACATTTTCTGCACCTCTTCTGGAACATGACAGCTATTCAAACGACTTACATCCACCCAAACCAGTGTGAAAGAGAGGCACAAGTGGCACACGTTTAAATTTACCCAGTGTGGTGGTGTGAAAACAGCACAGGGAAGACAAAAAAGAAAGATGAATGAACAGAGGGCGCTACAGTGCCTAACAATGCCAAGTAAAAGAATACAGATGGCTGGCTTTATGCAGGGGTGCTGCTTGTTTCCAGGCTCATTTCAGTGTAATTTTCTCCCTTTATCCATGGGCACGCAGCCTGTAAGGGGTCAGAATGAGCCATGGTGTCTTGTGGTGTATAAAGAGAGGAAGGCCAAGCAGTGTGGACATGTAAGCAGAAAGGAGCTGTGAAACAGTCCAGGAAAGGCTATTGCTAATCTCTGGCACAAAGAGAAACTGCTGCAGCATGCATGAATGCACAGACAATGATTTAAATTGTGAATTCAACCTGCATTTCTCTACTGGACTGAAAAGTGTCACGCTTTTAAATTAGCTGTAATGAGTCGGGGTTTTAGGACTTATTACATGAATTTAGAACAAGCTTAAATTTCAATTCTCCCTTGGTACAGATAAAGAGGATTCTGCCAAATGTGAAAGAGCATATCATTATTTTTTAAGAAAAAAGGGAAAAAAATGAAGTAAATGGCCTGAAAAATTGGAAAGTAGTATAGTGTAATGCTGTGGCATAAATAGTAGGGACAAGCTATTTTTAGCTACTGCCCCATTTCAGAAGTTCAGTTGAAATTCGTCAACCAGAATTGGGATCCCATCAGGGCAGACTAAGGATAACCTGCTTTTACAGATGTTTTCACGGCAACTTGGAAGTTCAGTCTACATTTCAGAACATTAATACATCTCACAATACACAAGAGGCAGTGTTTAATCTCTTTTCTATTACGTCACAGTTAGACCTGAAAAATCCAGTCGATTAAACTGTTAATTAAAAAAGTTAATAGTCTAAAATTAATTAGCAAGCCAAATTATTAAAGTACAGTGCAGTACAGTACTATTTCATATCAAGTAAAATGCATATCACTGTACTGTACATGGTTCGACAAGCAAAGATGTAATGATTTGAACAAAGGCATTAAAGTGCCCTGGGAGTATGTGAGTATCAATGAAAGGGGAGAGATTGACTACAGTTTCACTGTGTCACCAGTGAAGTGTAAAAGAAATCACTCCTTCGGGAGATGCAACAATAAAAAATGATGCTAAAATGACCCGCAGTGACTTCACATATACGCCATCTTTTCATATTGTGGGAATTAACACTATGATATGACCGAAAACAGAAACATAAGACTCAGAAGTCGTACCCGGTTCCCATGAGACAAACCCAAGACAAAAACCCTCAAGCGAATCTATCACAATGTAATTCATTACCCACCCAGCTGAACCTTTGGTGTATAGCCTTCTGAAGAGATGAACATGAAATAGACCCTTTGTGCAGAACAAAGTTTTTACCGAGAACATTGGCAAAATATCTGGTGGGTATTCCCCTTGAGTCTGGGCTTGTCACATACAGAATGCACATGACACCCACGCAAACACACGGACAAAAAATGCTCCCACACACGGACCTTTCAACTGGATGCATACAAAGAGATTTCCTACACTTTAAGTTTAATATCTCACTCACACACATGCACGCATACACGTTTTATCTTCCCTCCACTCTCTTATGACAGAATATGCCCTTTGTTCAGTTTCTTTGAGGGAGCATTGGGGAGCCAGGCCGTGGGGCTCTGGGACCAGACATGAATAAATGGACTGTCCTTCAGCATGAGGAGCGCAGCCAAACACCCCTAGCAGGAGATCTTACATCAATTATCAAAGGGCCTTTTGAGAAGACTACAGCTACAAGTATGACACATTGGTGGTAGTTACACACATACATGTCCAAGTCCACATGTACATTTCCATGAGCATTTTTGTAAATGCAAGCACAGAATGCACAGAATGCATCTGCACAGTGTCAGATTCAACAAAACGTCTCTTTCACCCATGCAAATTATAACAAACCAAATAGACAATAATACTGAATACTGAAATGTTAAAAAAGGGGTATTTCAGAACAGGAAATTAATGTTTGGTTCTAATGCTGATGCTTTTTAGAGGGTGCTATCTTGTATGCCTAGAAATGAATACGTCACTAGAATCATCTGCCAACTTTGAGTTAGTTAAATGCTTGAAGTGAGTTGTGTGTATCAAAGAAGCTAAAAACATGTTCGCATTCATTACACCAGAAGGATTCCTTTTTTCCCCGAGATTTTGCTCAAAGTAATCTTATGCTAGCATGACTGACTAGCTCCCCGTTAGTACTGATGCGCCTCAGCATCATACAGCCTCACCAGGCATCCACATCACACAATAGCTTATTTAAAGTTACAGTCATCTTAGGAGGGATGTCCATGAAACAGTTCCTCTAGTGTGCCATGAAACTGTGATTAAGCTACTTTAATCAAGGCTGCTTCAATGAATCCCACAGGCACTAACTAGGCTAGTGAAAACTAGTGAAACTGACTTGAAATACATCTTTTAAGTTTAAACATAAGAAACTAAAGAATTCCTTCTGCTCAAAACTGTAAATAAAATAATAGTTCCTATTATGAATATAGAAAATAATACTACAGCACTGCTCCTAACACTAGGTTTAGTCGTTGCTAGTGCTGAACAACCTTTGTTTCCATTAACCTCTATCTCTTTTCTTTTGGGGGAGGATTGAATTTTGTGTTTGCATTAAAAATCACACCCACTGAAGCCTTTCATTAGGTGCTATTTTTATTCCTTGTTAGGAGTAAAGAAATTGCCATGTCATAGTTTTTCTCCAAGGCCTGTTCCCAATACTCTCATTTTTAAAATATCGCTACGCTGGCAACTTTACTCCAAGACACCTTGAAGAGTACAGCGGCCTCAAGTAATCTTCTAGCAGCCATCTGCATAAGAATTTATAAATCACTTAACTAACAACTTTCTGTTACTAATCTCAGAGTAAAGTTCCTCATTGTGGGTCATCACTAAAATCACTGAAACAAAATCAATTGTTTTTTTGTTTTTTTCTGTAGATAGTGGATAAGCTGTCCTTGAGTTGTTGTGTCTAGGGGCCTTGTTGTAGGCTCTCTGAGCACCATCAGTCTACACACAGATGCAGACGCACGTATACACACTGCCAGACAACTCTCTTGACGATGAAGTGTTCTAATTAGCATGTGTAAACACTGGAGTTGATAACTGTGTGCTTGTTAAAAACTAATACAGCTCCTTCCATGATTGATCTGTAAGTTTCATTTGAGAAAAGGTCACTGAATAGCAAAACGCAACAGCTTTTGTTAGTCATGAAACAACATTATCCAAACAATCAATAGCAGGTCAAAAATTGTTACAGTTTACTCAGCTTTTTGGCTGCAACCTCGAGCTGTGTGTGATACAATCAACCCTGTTTCTAGGAGTGATTTGTTGAGTTACTAATACTTATATCTACCAACAATCCCAAATAGCAAATGCTATTTTATAACTGTTTAATGGAAAATACTTCCAACCGGTCTACTTTTCTTACACCTTGCTACATACCTTAATGACCTTAAAGTCACATAAGTCACAATTCATTTCAAAATGCATTTGTACAGTTTCTGATTTTGCATCTTTAATTGCAGGTTTTCTGTGCAGATAGTCAGTGTCAAATACTGGTACTGGTATTGTACCAGATTATAAAAATTACAATGTATGATATTTGACTGAAATTTGCTGCAGGAGGTCGTAAGTAGTGGTTAATGCAATAAAATCATCAATATACATGCTTCTTGAGCATGAGGAATTGTTTAGGATAGGAATATCTAATGAGCCTGTAAGCATCTATTTTTTAATATTTATCATATTCCAGCACAATCAGATATGATCAGGTACCACTTTTTGACATACTGATGGTCAGAATTCTTACTGTTGATCAAGTCAAGGTCTAGTAGATTGCATTGATATTTACTTGGGGGACCATATGGGAGAGAGTGAAGGAAAAAGAGGTACTGGCGAGAGAGAGGGCCAATGGAGGATGAGAGCACTAGGGATGAAAGTGCGATTTATATGCAAGAGAAGAGAAGAGAAGAGAGTAGAGGAGAGGATAGAGAGCATCCTCTCTGTGGACAGAAAGGCTAATCCCAAACATGGAGCAGATTAAGTGCATGACACAAAATGCACGTTTATGAGGCAGAGCTGAGGAACAATCTGCTTAAAGGGATCAAGAGCAGACACAAACATACACACACAGATTTTTGTCCCTGCTATGTTATGAACACCTACCATGCACACACACACACACACACGCCAACACACACACTTAATATCATACCCAGGAATGACATGGATATGTAAAATTGGTGCATGGCTCACAGCAACACCACAATAAGCAATCAGTTGGTGCTGAAAACATGCGCATGCACCCATATGATTACATATACATTACAGAAAGCTTAAATTATGTTTTCCTTATATATAACATATGAAAATGCATCCCAATTAACCTATTTACATGATATAACAAAAGCATGTTTGTGACTGGATGAGTGAGAAATGGGGGAATGGGAGAAGCTATAACATTTCAAAGGATAATATATCCATAGTGCCATCTAGTGTTTGTTGGAAAACACAAACACACTAAATATTCCAGTTGTGATTGTGCCTGGGACAGTGAACTATTTTCAAAGTACAGTCACGTAAACTCATAGAAATCATTACAGAAGCTGACATAACATCAAACAATTTTAATAGTGGCTATTAACTTCAAAATTTGTCATAGGTTGTTCTTTTATATTTTCCTATTTCTACACAATAATGCTACTGGCAGTTATATTTATGACAGCTAACCACAAGTAAATGGTGAATATGCCAGAATTCCACTAAAATCTCTTTACACAAAATACAAAAGCTACAGTTCAAATCATAGGAGCAAAAGATAGAAAATTGGAGAATATGTAGAGAGCAGCTATTAAGATTTAAAACTGGAAGAGCCATAGGCAGTTCTCATAAGAGATTAACTACATATTAATGTGAATAATTAACAACAACATTAGTACAGTGATTCATAACATAATAAGTTAAGGATGAAATTATAAACTGACTTATTACATCTGTAATTATATCTTGTTATTTGATCTGTGTGTGGTAATGATCATTAGAATTTGTCACAATTAGTTATGGGTATTGTTTGAATATTTTGCAGCTATTTGGCTTAAATGGAATTCTATCTATAGCTGGAATGTGTGTAATATAAAACATTAGAAAATAACCATGTACCATATTCCATAAAACGCAGGCACTGTAGTGCCTGGCCTTTTCTGTATCACTGTTTTCTTATGAAGGCATTCAAAAAAGAAATACATTTTACACTCACTGTTTCATACTAATTCAAAACTTCAAACAAATGTCTACACTAGAGAAGATTTACTGTTACACTTGGACACTGTATCTCTGTAAATATCTGCACATGGTACAGACATTTCTAATCCTTCAAATATTGTTCTCACCATGGCTGGAGTATTCCCGACAACTAACATTTTACGATGCGATGCGGCAAAAGGTTTTCTCTAATGCTGCACACACAAACATACACACATACTGTGCACCCACAGAGGTTTAAAAAGAGGGTTTGTTATAGACAGTAGTATCATGCATTAAACAGAAGCTTAACACATCACATATAGCACTAAAAGAAAATATATAGTGCGGCCAGAGAAGAAAAACAATGAACACTTTCCTCTACAGTAGTGAATAGCACTGCTATAGAAGCTGTTGTTGCTGTTGCTGGTGAAATTCAATATACTCTAGATGGCAAGCCATGTACTGCAAAATCCATTATGAAACAGGCCTCTTCTTAGGAGTACAAAGGTCACAGCTTTGCATGTGTGTATATATACAGTGTAATTGCTGTTGAGGACACTGAGCATATGGGAGCACCTACCGAGCACCAAACTATCCCTAACTATCATCTCCATTCATCTGCTTCTCTCTCTATCTGTTTCATCTCTTCACTGTCCTCCAGGCTGCATCAGTCTCCAGTGTCTACTCCACTCTACATCATCAGTCCCTTCAGGGTTTAAATGACTTTAATCGCTGGATTATGTTCAGCAATATTAAATGCTTCCTGAACACCTGTTTAATCTTATATTTGAGCATTTCTGGAATAAAATCTCTTACTTTTTTGCAGTAAACTTGGTTCTGAGTAATACTAAAACATTTGGCCTTGTAGGGATAAAGAAATATGCTATGGGTAGTTATATATGGAAAGTATCTATGGAAAGATCAATCACAGCATTTTGAGATTATTAATATTGATATCAGCTATAATATTGGCCTCATACAGTTTGGGATTCACTGACCAGGATGTCAATAAAAATGTCTGTTGTTTCTTATTTGATAATTTGTTTTCCTGATTTTGTGTCATTACATTATCTGTTTTAGACACAAAACCCTTATTTAAAACGATGTCTCTTCAATCATGAGCTGGAACATAAAATGGAGCATAAATGTATTTTTGGCTAGCGTCAATAAGAGACAAAATAAAAGCTCTAAAAACTGCCCCTGAAAAAATGTCAGAATTTTTGTTTTTGCCGCAAGCTCCAAATCATTTTATGTTTTTCCTTTCCCCTTGTGCAGTTCCTAGAGGATCCTAAAAGAGATTTCAAAAATGTCATTAATTATTAGCATCCCTCTTGTCAGCAAAGTTCTGTGTCAGAAATGGAGAATAGGCCTGTATCTCTTGTGGGCTGGCAATGACTGGTAAATATAAATCTGCTGTCCTAATTCAACAATAGAAGTAACTCACACCAGGAGATATTTCAAACTGTCACCGCAAGCGACTGATGCAAAACATGGTCCAAAATGAGGATTGTTGAGAAATGTATAAGAGTAAAAACATTCTCTGAATACTATATCAAAACAAGACGAGCTATTACAAGAGCAGGGAAGAAGTCTGTTCTGATTCCCTCCGACTGATTCCCCCCTGATAAGTTTTGAAACTTCAAACTCTTTTTAATCTTTTGTAACCAGAGACTGAAAATGATCAGTGGTACAAAATCACTGTTAGTCCATGAAATTCAAAAATGTCTCCTCTGCTCAAAGAAATGTGGCTTCACTACAACGGGAAATCCTATAGCCTGCTGGCATATCATGTATGTATGTCTGCATACATTATGTATGTCTGTAGATTAAATATGAAGTTACAGCCAGTAGCTAGTTAACACAGCTAATTATAAAGATTGGAAAAACTAGCCTGGCTTATCTAAAGCCAACGCTTCCAGCAATATCAACAAAATCTTTTTTCTATAGTATTTGCAAAATCCTAAATTTAAAAAGTGACCTTTTGGAGTGGAGTCTCTGCTGGTTGCCTGGCAACCTCATAGTGACGACTCCAGGAGGTCACTGTTCGTAACCAAGAATTTGTCCAGTATAACAACTACTGTATTTACACATGAACTTTTGTACTGATTAAATGAAAAACATATAATTTAATTTAATTGTGTTGCTTTTGGAACAGACAGGCTAGCTGTTTCGCCCTTTTCCAGTCTTTGTGCCAAGCTAAGCTAACCATGCTGTAACTTCATATTTACCATACAGGCAGTTCCCAAAATATTGAGCTATTCTTTGTATCACCTCCAAACCAAACAGCTATAATGGAAAATTATACCTCTAGCATATTTTAACTTTATGTTACCTATGTCATTTGTGGATACTTAAATGCAAAGTTTCCAAGTGCAGTTTCAAGTAACAAAACAGTACAGGATCCATCAGAGCTTATTGACACATAGTCTCATAGACTATCTAATGGCCAGAATACCGAGGCAGAGCTTTGTCTTGCTCTAGGCCTGCTCACTGCTCTGCTTTTGTGTCTTGACAGCAGCATGACTGTAAGACATATTGGATAAAAAAGTTTTTTAATGGCTCCCAGAAAGCAAGTGTAAAGACATAACATCTAGTGGGGATAGACTAGGATCATGTCTTTAAAGACAAAAACTCACAAGTGACCCTCATTATTGAGAAATGTACCACCATCAATCACTGAGGGGGCAGATGAATCATAGTGTCTCAGGACCACAGCTCATATGCAAAGCAGTAAGGACCTAATTACAAGCAAAGCAGGCATTGATAGTGTACGCCATGCTCCATTTAGAGTCACAGACAAGATCCCTTGGGAAAGAGAATCTCTGGCTCAATATGCTGTCCTCTTTTAAATGCTGTCATTCTTCTATCCCAAGGAATTGACTGTCTGATAAACTGTTGGAACCACTCACAAACTTGTCAGTTCCCCTCCGTTTAAATCCTGTGTTTTTCACAAATGAAACTGGAAAATGAACAGAAGAACAGAAGAATAGAGAAGGATTATGCTACAAGAGATCAATACAAAATAGCCCAGCAAGGATTTCTTTTCATCTTTGTTCTACACAACCAAAGGAAACAAAAGCTGCTGATTGTGCTATGCACTATTGTCCCTTTGTCAGTTCTACGAAGGTCAAATGCACAGCGTAATAGTGCTCCTGTGCTGAAATACTAGTTGATTAAGTCAGTTGATTGATGAAACAATTGACTTGATTTATCACTGAAGTAAGTGATGTGCTAGAAAATGCTTATATGACTATAAATTGACTGCTGGTTAGAAAACACAAGCAATGCATCATCCTGGGATCTGAAATGTGATCAACATCATTTTAAACCTTTTAATGACTGGACAAGTGGATTCTAACAAGTAAATATATAATGCAATGCACACTATATAAATTGGCATATATGAATATAGACAACTTCAAGTACCAGAATAATAAAAATGTAATAACTTTCAGCAAAATGTATTTGTCAACAGAATAAAACACAACTTAGATTCACTCCGAAAAAAAATCAGCTCAGACTGCTTTGAACAATGTTGGTAAAAAAAAAAGAAACTTTTTTTTTTTTAGCCAGCAGGAGATGAGATGAACGGGCATACGCAAAATTTACTGGGATATCAAAGAATATCACAAGGAAAATAGCCTTCAACTCCAAAGGGTGAGATTATGCTGCCACACAGGAAACAGCGCTGCAGTAAATATTTCACACACAGTATAGACTCACTTCATTATCTCAACCCATTCAAACACAATCATCATCACCATAGTTTCATATCTCAGCACATACGAAAGAAAGACAACTCCCCGCCATATTCAGGGCGCTGCACGGCATTTTTCTGATAACCAGAGACACAAACATACTGCTAGAATGAAAGCTTTGTTTTTCCAAATGTTAGATCACATCCTCAACACAGCTGCAGAATGCTGGGGGTGGTGGTGGTGATGGGATAGGGAGAATGGGCTGCCGGCGTTTTCCCAGGACACTTAGACTGTATGGGTTATGCGAGTTTACTTTTGTCGTGGTTTTCTAAGGATAAGCTTCCTCTCTCAACGGTCGAGGAATTTAACCATGGAATATGAAAAAAGCCATGATGCAATAGGAGAGTCTTTATTTTCTGTGTGAAATCCCAGAGGTGGTGGGGGAGAAGGAGGGCGAGAATGCTGGAACATGCCTGTAAAGCCAGCTTGTGTGATCAGAGCAGAACTGACCAGTCATGGGTCCAGTAGATACTCCAGGTCTTCTCTTTATAAACTACTGTCATCTTTGAGTTATAAGATTCAACTGGAAAGTTTTAAACATGTATCACAATATAACTTTTTCCCATCAACACTTTCTACCTGCTTTATTGTAATTTATGGTTGATCAAGAGGTTTATGGGTCAAAGGTTTCCTAAAATAAAAGTGATAATCTATTGAATCCTATGCTAACCTTTCAGCACTCTCATATTTAGCAGGTCCCCCACCAGTTGAGGGAGAGACTGTCTTGTACTTTATTTTATATATAGGTTCTGCTTCTGTCAGCAAGTCATTTACACTACATTTACATTGTAGTCATTTGGCAGACAAATCTAAAATCCAAAAAAAAAAAAAAGCAAGGGACAGTTATGGGGTTTCGGTGTCTTGTCCAAGGAGACCTCAGCATGTAGCCAGGAGGAACAACACACAATATAACACACTGATTTATGATGTTCATGACCCAAAATTCACTAACCAAATCATGATTATATCTCGAAATGAGAAGGGAAATTACAAAGCGGTGAACATGGAATGTGAAATTAGTCCCTGCAAATACATTTATACAACTATAATTATGCAAGTATAATCAACATGGAATGCAGATCAAACAGGAAACTCAGATAGCAGATTACAATTATATGGCACATAATGGCCCAATTTATCACATTACTGATGGCTCAGAATTCTGTGAAACCACACAACCAAGACACTGACTAAAGGCACCTCTGCCTCCTGAGATACAGGGAGGTATCAGTTAAATAACTGGTTGGTTGATTGTGCTGGCAGATGAATGGGATGGCTATGAGGTGAAGCGATTATGAGGGGTCACTGAAAAAAAGCATATTTTGACCTTCTATCTTGGCACTGTATGCTTGTGACAAATTGTTCCTCCCTCTATAAACCTAATAATTAACATTCCTATCAATACAGCAGAAGTACATAGAAGAAGAACGTAATCTGGCTGGAAATCGTTAGAGGTACACAGAGAACAGATAGGGACTGCTAGGGAGATGATTAGGAACAGAAAAGATTTAGATCGTATTTATAGGCAGGGTTTATGCACGGTGTCGAATGAATCTGAATAAGAAAAAAAGAAAAAAACAGTGGCAGGAAAAGCACAGTGGAGGAGAAAACACAAAGTTCATGCATGCGTGTATGCATGTATCTGGAAATCCTTACATTGCAGTTTGGCAGCAGAGATCAGCAAGACAGAAAGAGGTCAGGATAATTTATCAAAGTGAATTAAGTGAAGATGTCACCATTGCACTGCCTCCTTCTTATTGTATGTACAATACAATAAGTGGTGACAGAGGACAAGCAGAGGTCGCTGTCATCTTCAATTTAGGTCCCATTTAAACGACTATAACCTCTACAACCTCTACAGAATGATCATTGAGTGCTAATACAGTACTACATAGCAAAAGCAGGAGAGAACAGTTTTAAATAAAACAATCTTTTCACATACCAGGTGTATCATGTTATACATAGGTGATTATTTACTTTTATCTTGGATTGGGGACATGTTTAAGAAAAAAAAAGTGTAAAAATTGGATTAAACTCAATCCAGCCTGGCTGAATCGAAGGTTTGTTCTAAATCTGTGAGCTGTCAAAAAATTGTGCAAAATAACTTCACAGAACATTTCAGTCTTAGACTATAAAAAGAACAAATTTGCAGGAAAAGTGTAAGCTCCATTACTGTAGAATTAGGAAAAGCAAGCATCAGGTACAGATGTACTAGAGAATAACATCTTTTTATTGATTAATGGTAACAATATCTGGCAGCTGCAGTTTGGATTGTTCATGATTATTTTAAGCAGGTTTCCACTCATCATGACATCCATCAGCATCTGTGCTCCCTGTGTTGGATCACTCAGTCATGCACAGTTTCACCCTCCCTATTTTAAATGCAGGACATGTTGCTTCGGTCATGCAGTCTGCCCTAATAAAATTACCTGAAGGAAGGTAGGTGATAACATCATGGTGCTTGACTTTGTGTTACCTGGTTCTGTGAATGCAGACACAATAAAAAGACAATAGAAGAGATAACCTAATTGAATTTAACATGCTGGTATAGTAAATATTTAAAATAAAAAATAAAAAGATATTTTCATTGAGGGACTGATTAACTCAATGTGTATTGAATGTGTATTTTTGTGTATGTATCAAACTTTCTGATGCAAGGAATATATTGGTGTACCATAGGCAAGATTGGGTAACTAATTTCAAACAAAAGAAAGCCACCCAGCTGGGGGAAGCTAATAGGAGATTGTTGCTCAGTTCTGGTGAGATCTGCAGATGCACATTGGGTCCTATTTTTGACTGTAGGACACCAAAGGGAGGTCGGACAGCAATGAGACCGAGGCTAAGACGCTCCCCGTGAAAAATGTTCCAATATTCAGCTGTGAAGATTGTCCCATTTTGGACTCTATGAGTGACAGACAGAAAATGGGCTTTATTGATATAGACTGTAAATAAAGTATGTATGGTATATTGTTTGATGTACACTTAAAGGTTTTCCAAATTTTTTTTATCAAGTAATAATTAAACTCAATGTCAAATATGAAATTGTGTTGCTTTTCCTTGTCTTAACTTTACTATAAATTCAACTGTAATTACATGAAAATAAATAAATAAATAAACAAATAAATAAATAAAAAAGCTGACAACAATCACCAAAACTAGTTGCAGCGACCAAGTGCTGTTTGGTATATTTTGATATTAGAGTTGAAGAATGGTTGTTTAAATATAAAACATGGAAAATTATTTAATAGTTTGAGCCAATAACAAAAGCTGCTAAATTACACAGGAACGCCAGAGACATAGGATGTCTGAGTGTGTGTGTGTGTGTGGGTGTTCAATGGCAAACCCATGCACATGTCCATGAAGGGCATGGAGGGGGGAGCAGTCTCCCAGAGGAGGAATTTATTTGAAAAGAGCCTCCCATGACCTAGCTTGATCTTGTCCCTTCATTCTTTGGTGGGGGGTGTACGTGTGTGTGTCTGCACTCAGTGCTGGGGATTTGCACATCTTTCTAACCACTGTTCCCTCAAAGAAAGGACTGCACTCCTCATGGCGTTAATGTAACTGACAGCTTAGTTCAGCTTTCAGCCAAGAAGCAGCCCACCAGCAAGGTCCAAATGCTTGACTGCTGAAGAATCTTATCTGCCAGGACACGACAGAGGAGAAGCTGCCCTTCCCACACTATGGGCAAGCAAATGCTGAACTGCTCGTCTCGCTCTCTGCCTCTTTAACTGTCCATTTGATGTTTGCCAGCACAACACTATGAGACCAACACAGTACACTTCTTCGGACTCAGCTGGATTTGACAGCTTGACAGACTGTCACAGTACAAACATAGTCATAGCACCTTTCTGTAGGCGTTTTGAAAGATATGTTTATATTTGAGCCCTCCGTGCTTCATTTGACACCTATTTAAATGCAATATTGGTTGCACCACTTCTCTCTTCTATGCTTAGTATAAAGAAAAGTGTAACCCAAAACCTACTGTGTGTGCTAAGAGAAAGCAAGTTCATAAATTTACTTAAAGCTTGATCTGGTTAACCTTTGATTCACTGTAGCTGTCCTGTTGCCATGTATACAGGACCACTAATAAGGTAAAACTACAATGAAGTCATGCCACGTCGGTATCAACACCCCAACAAGCCTCACTCCCAATCTGCCTCGTCTCTTCTTCCTTCAGGGAAGCCTAAGATGTCCACTCATCAGTCAGCAGGGTTGTTCCAAACTGTCATCCAGCTCAGCACGAACTAGAGGACTTTCATAATTGAATATTAAACCCCTGATGAGTAGAAAAGCAAACCACTGTGCGGAGTGGAGGCTGTAATGTGTTGCTGCCTTTGTGCTGGCACAGAGATACAGTATGTGTGGTGCTGTTCAATGCCAGTGCCTACCCCAAGGTTTTATATGTCACTGTCATAATTTCTGTCTTTTGGATAAGAAATGTATCTACAGACACGCACACTCACCCGCATGTGCGAACAGACATGAATGCACTTGGCACAGACATACATAAACACAGCAGGCATTAAATAAATGGTGGCACTGCAAGAAGGATGTTAAAATTGCCTTTTGTTCAGTAAGTCAAGAATTTAGCTTTGATGTTTTTATTTTGGTCCGTGTTTAATTCAGCACGCTGAAGGAAAACCGAAGGGGAGGAATCTTTAGACAGCAACAGATCACACTAAAGATTAAGAAGCAGGATGTGACAATACACATTTGATTTAGCTTCTCACAGTCCTAAAAGCTAAATCATGAGGTGAGTCACACGGTGTTGAGCCACAGGGAAATTGTATTTTTCTGGTGTTTTACCTACATAATCTGATGTATGAAATGGATGTTGAGGTGGAACGTGATGAGAGCAACCTCTCTTAAAAAGTGCACATGATGCTTTGTGTACAAATTTGGATTCCTTAAAAGTAAAACAGCTACAGAGCAAGTGTAATGACTGTGATTCTGGAGAAGGAAAGTTGGTTTTTACATCTTTACATGGTAAAAAAAATGATTTTTGCTAAGAACAATTACTTTTGTGAAACTTCCCTAACATTTGATATTTGATACAGTATCAGTAGCATGAATCGTATATGCTCTGCCAATATATGTTGTGCATTCAATGAAAAAAATATGAAAGCAAAACCAATCGAACCATCACATCTTCTTTTCTTCTTCACAGTAAGATGGAGTTCTCAGCTTCAGCCAACTTCAACCAAAACAACATGCCAGCCACAAGCAGTTCTCTGTGAAAGCACAACTAAGAGGCTGCCTCTTAGAGAAAGCCTCATTCAGACTCAAGCTGGCATCTGCTCTTGACAGACATCTTAAATAAAAACATCTCCGAGTGAGTGCCCTTTGGTTAACTGATCTGTAAGGGTAAAGTGAGGTAAAATGTGTAGTGAAACTGCCTTAGCTAACAAAGAACATGACCAGTAGCTTTAACAGATTAACTGTGACAGGCAGGTGTAACACAACTGGGATTAAGATGTTTCATGTTTTCATTAGTGTAAATGAGTAAATGATCCCTGCAATATTTAGAATCTCTCCTACTCTTCAATATAGCAATAAAGTAAATATAATAGGAGGGAAATGGATACTGTAAGAGTACGGCCAAGCTGAAAAATTCAATCTAAAGAGCAGTAATTAAACATGAATGTTAAGTTGCACCATATGTGGGCCATTTAAATCGCAAACATTTAATAATGCATGGTGGCTACGGCATGCCAGTAGTTTATTCAAACTGCTTCAAAGTGCTTTATAAAAAACATTAAGCTGGGCAGTATTTGGATTACAGAAGCAGATAGCAGAGTGACATGCTTAGAGTCAACCAGGAGTCGACCAGAATCACCATTGTACAGTACTGTAGGTGTTCACGTCTATTTTTGGAAATTGTTGCAGCTGCATCATCAACACCGAACACTACCCCTCTGTCACAGCTATAATCATCCCAGCATGTAGAAGCTGATGCTTTGTCTTTTCCTCAGTAAAAGGCACTGGTCTTGTCATCATTATAATGTCTTAATAATTATCATCAAAGGGTGCAACTGGAGAGAGAGAGAGAGAATGAGATGAGACCAAGACAGAGAGACATAGATGGACTATGAAAGCAGGCAGCACCCTGTAGATGCATGATGAATGAGGGTGTCAGTTGTATTCACCCAGCTAGCGGCACTGTCTGCGACAGGGCCGGGCCCCACGCACGAAACCTGTCTCATTAACCACAGTGATCATGCAATACCACGAGATGGAGTGAGCGCTGGAAAATAAATCATTACACCTATAAAATGGTGAACCACCAGAATCTGACAGTATGAAAGCTGCAACTGTGCCTAAAAATGCTATCACTGTTGCTCGTGTCTGACATCATGTGCCGTTTCTAATGCCACATAAGCATTAGAATGTAATTATGTATAATCCATGTAACTTTATACAAACAGTTTATGACTTGATAGTCAAAACGCACATAAAGAGCAAGAGCAGGCAGAGGACAACACTTCTTTCTTGTCCCTTCCTTTGTTGTGATGCTCTGCATTATTGATGTGGAGCTGACATTTTACACTCTCTTTTCTGAAGCCAAAGACACAGTGCCTCCACTGTCACCTGCAGCACTGTCCACAGTAACTATACTGATAACTGTCACTGCCACAGAATGATGTAAGACGCCTATGGGCAAGTTTCAGATTGCTATTTTGTTTGTTCTTCTCAATGCCCCATTGTGTCTCCTACACTATTAGTCTTACTGTAACATTCATATTATTTTTCACTATGCATAAAAAACAACATGCACTCCCAACTTAGAACACAGCTGATGACTGTTTACAAAAATACATCATGGTACCAGCCTGGTATAAGGGGCGGGGCGCAGGTAAATCCATAGGTTTCCACAGCACTACGCTGTGATGATGAGCGCAGGGAACGCAAAATACTTTCAGTAAGCCTCAAATGAAACTGAAAACAGCATGAAATAATAAAATGATTATGAAATGAAATAATCACCACTCGGACCGTGCGTTTAAAATAATGACACATACGTATTTAGTCAATGATGTCATGTTGACGCACCTTTGCCGTCCCGCCGCGTCAGTCACACTTACTGTTTTCTTGTGATACAGTCCTTTGTAGTACTTCTACCCAGTAACGCGTGCACTGCGCTACACTACGCTGCGCACTTTGCGCAAACAGTTACTCGTTACTCTGTGTATTCCCTGTAAAAAGAAGCAGAGCCTACCTCGACTTGCCGTTGACAGCTCCGTACGTCTACTTGTAGCAACGGTTGGAAACAATGACGCCCGCCAGTGAAGATCACAGCTGGTGAGCGCAGAACTTTTAACGAGTCAGTCACTGAGGGATCACACACAGTGTCAGTGTCTGGTGAATCTGTGTGTGACACACCACTATGAAGTGCACATGGCAACGCCCCAAAACAAAACTGATCTCCTTGATCTGCCGCCGGATCTTTACCATTTGTTAAAAATGTTCCTGGTCAACTCGGCTGTGCGCAACGGTGCTCTCTCTCTCTCTCTCTCTCTCTCTCTCTCTCTCTCTCTCTCTCTCTCTCCCTCCTCTCCTCTCCTCTCCATCTCTCC
>OMLM01008609.1:27661-44803 GCA_900302695.1 Helostoma temminkii
CCTTTTAATTGGGACACTCTCACTAACTTTTACATTTGAACAAACACAACAAACAAAAAAAAGCAAATACACTGAAAATTTGGAAACTTGTATTTTGTTTCAATTGTGTACATTAGTGCAAACTCACTGTCCTGTTTGAATTTGACTGTTTAGTATCCAGACAAATGCTCCGACTGAAAACATTTTCAGTCTCTGTCTAGAGTTACCATCATTCTAACATGCCATTAGCTGCAATGTTATCTTAGCTACTCTCAACAGTGTAGACGAGGTTCCGTCTTTCCTCCTTAGTTCCAACAGAAAGTCCTGTAGATAAACTGGGCTTATTAGACGTACACATTTGTGGCTGACTAACAGACACATTGTAGGCTATACAGAAAGTTAGCTTAGCAACATTACCTTCAGACATTAACATTAAGACAACAAACAACCTGCTGTATGATGCGCAACTGCCTTAATGTAACAGGCTCATGCTATTAAACAAGAAATTTACAGCATTTCAAGAACAATTTTATATTTGCCATATATGCAGGATTATTATTATTATTCTCTTCCTGTTATATAGTTTTCTTTTATAGTAACCATATACCTCTAAACTAATTTATACTATATAGAACAAATACTGGACACTGTTGCTTTTGACTCTAATCGTCCACTAATCTCACATAAAGTTTACAGCAAAACTCAAACTGCTGCACCTGCCAGTGAGACACACAAATGTCTCTCTCCCATTTGTGCCCATTGACTTAGCAGTGAACCATAACCAGATGGTTTTTATCACATGGAGTTGCTGTGGTCATTTACTAATCTCTCATAATCTTAGCATTTAGAAACAGTTGTCAGCATTCAAAAGTAGCTAAGCACAATAGGTTTCTCAGTAAACATGGCATTTACCCAGATGAGCTAATGTGCACAAAATCCCTGTGGTCCTGCTTAGAAAACAAATGCTTATTGGTTGAGTGCAAGGAAGGACACCAGTTGTGCTGCAAATGGATCGCACCATATGCATACACCATATGCAACAGTGCATGTGAGCATGTTCACAAACTCATTTGCTTAAGGATGATCCCGTCTTTAGTTATTACTGGGGGGTATCATGACTATATATTCTGCTATAAATTACCACAACGAACAAATAATTAAACAAAACACAAGGTATGATTAATAGAGCATACAATTCCATGCAATTTTATTTATGTAGTGCCAAATCACAACAGAATCATCTCAAGATGCTTCACAAATTAAGGTGAAGACTTTACAGAGTTATAGAGAGAGAAACCCAAGAATCCCCCTTGAGCACGCACTAGGCGACAGCGAAGAGGAAAAACTCCAGCAGAACCATGCTCAGGGTGGCAGCCATCTGTCTTGACTGACTGGGGTGAGTGTAAATTGGAGGGAGAAAAGATGAGCAGACAACACCAAAAATATTTTCTTCGATAGTAAAGGCATTTCATTAATGTATAGAAATAAAGTTTTTACACGCAAGTTTAATCCCACTGGCAAGCAAAGCAAAATTCAATCAAACAAAAGTCTTTGACAAGTTATTGAATATCTATCTGTGTTATTAATGTCGGTGTCAGCTCTGGATTTATTCTGTGCTTGCTAGTGTGATATGCACCAGAAATAAAACAAAACACAGGTTAGTACAAGTGAAGAAGAACAACTTGAGACCTTTTGGGCTAATCCCACCTCTACAGCTCCCCGAGGTAGTATTTTAAAAGTGGGAGAATGGAAATAATGTTGCTTCTGCGATCATTAGACTGCTGTGCACACACAGCCAGGAGAATTTCACATCATTACAGTCTGTCTGTCCTGCTTGCACAATGGAAATAACTTGCTGTTGCAATGGAAACCTTGGATGTGTGATCTAATACGATTGTCAGGTCCAACAAATCTTGTTGGAAAAAGGCCTGGAATAAATATGAAATGTTAGTATTTCCTTCCAACACAACATGGTATTTGCATAAAGATTAAGTGATCAGTTATTCAGGCAGCAACCATCAGACAGCAAACATATTTAAGTGTCAGGTAGAATTAAAAAGAAGGCTGAAAAATTTATGCATCTTAATTTTTTCTGTCACTTGACTCGGTTCCCGTGGAAGCGCTTTGAAAACGAGGTTATGGGTGTGAAGATAAAGATTAGAGGAACTGTCTTTTCCAGGCCCGTAGGTGAGCTAATGTGGGTGTGCTGCTAAAAAACAAGGATTTGTCTGCTGAGTTAGTGCCTTCAAACACAAGTGAGACGGATGTTGAATTGGTGCCAAGATGTATAGTTGTACAAATTGCCATCCTAATTAGTTCCTCTGTGACAAGCAACAAACACAGTGAAAATAAGAAGGACAACTGAATGATGGAGGGGAAAGTGATAGGTCGTCTTTGTCTCTTTCTGTCACACTTACCTGTCCTCTTCCCATGCCAATACCTCCTCTCTAATGCAGATCATTATTGACTGAATGTTGATGTAGTGAATGCACCATTTCCGGTGCACATCACTGTTTCCCAGCATGTCTTTTCAAATTAGTCTATTCATATATCAGTTTCTGTTTGACCTGTAAATGCTTACCCGAGAAGGAAGATGGTACCCATAAGATATCCTCAGTGGATTTCCTTAAAAAGGGGCTAAAGAGAAACGCAGCAAGCTTCCGCACAGCTTGGCCCCAAGAGTATGCTGTATGTGAATATTTGATTTGGTACCACTAGCTGTGGTAAAGCAGATGAAAAGGGCACAGGGGTACTGTGGCTCATTCCCACCTTGCATATATGTTTATGCAGGAAGATGATAAACTGGATCCCCAGGGTTTAGCATGTCCAAAGGACTGAATATCAAAGGTGGCAGATGAATCTTTGCTCTGGCGTGTGAAAACTGCAAAACTAGTCATTCCCCTGAGGACATGTCATTGCTATCTAGACAGGTTTACTCCCAGTCAAGGTATGGGCCACGTCAAGACACTGACAGAGGCAGAAACCACCTCTGACCTGATGATGGCTTTTTAAACATAGCTGTTTGGGTGGAGCTATGTGATCTCAGTCATTCAGTTTTTAAGCATTCCATGTATTTAAGTGTACAAAGCATGAGTGAGTTAGAAAAGCGCTCTTGTGAAAACACATATTAAATTTCTGTCATACTGACATCACCCTACTTTTTTAACAGCATGAGAATCCCACTAATTTTAACAAACATATTGCACAGTATAGATCACTATTCATCTGTTTCAAACAAGTCAAAATGAGACAGAATTATTCTTCTTTATCTTGCTTATGTAAAAGTGGAAATAGGAAAAGGGCTATTTGATGTTGCCCTTTTTAAATAAATGTTCTCTGGCCTAAGCAAAGAACTGAGCCAAGCAGAACACAAGCTGAATAAAGCCTGAGCAGCACTTACATTTGGATCATATACGCTATCTTTCTCCAGTGGTTCATTAGCTCTATCAATACGAAAGCCTGAATTTGAAACTGATGGATGGTGGTTCTTTTACATCAGGCATAGGCAAAGCTATCTTTCTATATGGTCAGTCTCCTATCGCCTTCCCGTCCTTCTGCCAGGTATATCTTGTTCATGGTTTATTAAAAAGGAACAATTTTACTCTAGATAAAAACACCAAACTCACATTATGTAAACAGAGGTGTTGATGTGTCTGCTGGGTGTGCCAAATTAGATTATTTTAGTGACCTGCACTGTTTTACATATAGAAGATTTCTGTATTGATTATTAATGGCGACAATAAATGTTGTTGTTATGAGTGACCTCCTGTTTCTCCAGCATGAGTACAAGTAATGTGACTGTTTATCATATATTGTTTAACACATTAATGTGAATGAAAAACATATATTGTCTAAACCTCATGATTCCTTAGGGGTCTATAAAGAGTAATATGTGAAGATAAGTGCAAATTGCATTATCTCTTACAAAGGTTCTTTAATTTACATAGAGATTAGCCCAAAACATATTGTTCATCATTACAGGGCTTATGAATAGTTAATTGGAGAGAGCTAACTGAGGCTGGGGAAAAGCAATAATTAATGATGCTGGGTGCAGATGGGACAGTATGGGATACTTAATTAAATTCTGGCACTCTGAAGTGACCCCATTTTTCAAGTTGTTTGGATTATGGTTAAGTATAAAATCAGCTCAAAGAACTTAAACCTTTAAAAATGAAAATCTGAACTAATATATAATATTAATATAAAGTGGGTTAGAGTAATTTGTGCATTTCTCAGCTTGTGCCTTTAAAAATTTGGAATTGGTTAACATTTTGCAGTTAAATTAGAAAAAAAAAGTTCCAACAAGTGGTCAGCTGTATGTCTGGAGGCTAAAACAACAATACCATCCAGTGGAGGCTTCCACCTCATTATGTAATTCTGTATATACGTTGTATATTTGTCTCAGTTGCTGATTCTCTGTTGTCCAACCGTGTGGGTTTTAGAATTTGAAGTTTTAAAAACATTCTTTGGTTAAGCAGCTTTGATGATTTGGCTGGGTTTGTTGTCAGTCTGTACATTTCGAAGGATCAGTGTAGTTGCCAGCTGCTGTTTTTCAGCTCACAGTTCTGTCGGATGTTTCAGCCTGTGAGCTGTCCATAAATAAAATGCTGCAGTAACAAAGGTTCATAAATGCTTGAGCATGAAGGCGTTTGCTTGCAGGTGTGGGCTGAGCTATTGCAGTCTGCCTAACTGTTTCAATACCTTATCTGTAAAACTCTGTAAAATGCAGCTGTAAAAGTTGAGCAACACCTCAGGTGATCAGGACTCCTGTGGAACTTGCTGATGCAATCTGTCAGATAGTTTTTTTTTTGTTTTTTTTTTTGCTGAAGCCATGTTCTGAAGCGATCTTTGTTGCCAGTAGGTACACAACTTAAAAATTTCTTCTGTAATTGCTGCAGATTAAGATCAGGTTTGGTGTCACTGCCTTGTTGTGAGCGTTGCCAGAGGGAATTTAAAATCCCCAAATCAGAAAGTTAGTAAGTGGATTGTTTGGTGAATGATTGCAATCAGATTAGCTCAAAGGTTTGTCAACAGGGGAAAAGGTTATCTTGCTGACATCTACCACTATTCCACGACTTATACATAGCTGATAAGACACAGGCAAGAATGTGGATGAATCAGACCATATAGACAGATACATCAAGGAAGGTAGTGCTGTCAAACTCTACACACTTTGTCATACTGTGGTTAGCACAGCTCTGAAGGAAAACAATAAAACTCTTTTCACCATTAAAAGCTGAAGATGAAATGAAAGATGTGTTTGTCAGTATTTATGGAACTGTCTGGTTGATCAGCCCACTTGGTTTTAGTGCTGGGAGATGTTGGCATTTATCTCTTTGAACTGAAGTTACCATAGAAAACTACGAACAGATGAACTTGTTTAGAAAATCTATTTCGCTTTCTTCACAAAAAAAGACACATTTTGTTTATCTTATGTTACTAAAGCACATCAAATGCGATAGAAATTTCCAATGTAATGATAAAGCCTATTATACAGTATGTCTCAGTCCACCACCACATTTAGACACCTAAGGGCAGCCTTACATAGGCAGTGTGAAACCTTTCATAGCTGCAAAGCCCTGAGGGGGTGGTCTTGCATCACAGCAGAGTTGAACAGAATATCCAGACATCTGTGCCTGCCTGCCCAGGAACCATTGCCAGATTAGAAAACCTGAAGGGGTCTCTGATTATCTTGGGGCCCTGTCTACGACAGAGTCCTGGTTGGCAGCGACTCACAAGGTAGCGTCGCCATCCTGAAATTGAATTTGGAAGGATTTAATGGGTTTAAAGGCTTTGGTTCCCAGTGTGATGAATCAGATAGGGGTGAAAATAGCAGGAAGTTGTGACAGACAGAAGGCTCGACAATGGAACTTAGCGTCAGAGAGATAAAGAACTAGACACAGTGAAAGCAAACTGAAGGCAAAAGAAAAGTGATTCCTGATTTAGATAACAAAGGTCATTTTAGGTTTGTGTTTCTGTGGCTACAAATCGGATTTATCCAACATACATCATATAAACATATTATTGCCCACAGGAGGAAATAATGTAAACAGTGATTACATTCATAAACTGATAATGAAACACACACTGTTACATTGCAGATGGACTATCCTGAACCTGTTGATGCTGTTTCTATTATGACTGAAGTTCAAGTGATTCCCAACACAGTTAACTGGACATTTCTGATCTTATTACTCTTCACACCTGTATGTAATTAAACATTTTATGCCAAATTAAACATAATAACTTAATAATATTAATATACATGATATTATGATTTTACAGCATTTTTTGTCTAGGACATTCTGTCCTAGGACAAATAATTTCACAGACTAAGCTTTTTTTCTATTTTGACAAACTGAGAAATAATAGTTAATCTAAATAAAAAACCTTTGCCCCACAATTCATAACCAACTTTGACATCTTCTGATGTTCCTATGATTTTGCTCTCTGTTCTCAAACAAAACTACTAAACATCTCTGGAAACTGCTGTTAGAAAAAGATCATCATACAAACCTGCATGCGTTACATATACATATAGCAGCAGTATGTGAAAGCATGGAGGAAACTGTCAGTAACCCCCAAAAGGACTGGCTACATTCTGCTGGTTATAGAACCTCGGGGGGACAGGTAGATAACAGTGATAAGTAAATAAACTTACTGTAAAACATCAGCAAGTTTTAGTATTCTGGTCTCATTATGTCTTGCAAGAAGGCATAATTAAATTGAAATAAATGAAGTGAAGACTTTTTCACAGAATTTTTTTGTAATCTCAAAGTTAAAAAAAGGAAACTAAAAGATAAAGCAGTTACATATTCAGAAGCATTCTAAAGGAGCAATCGTCTCGAGTGCGAGCTAATCATTGGCCTTAGAATAAAACAAAAAGAGCAGAATTTCATAGTGAGATTAACTCTGAATGTCTGAAACGAGGGTGCTGCACAGAAATGTTGTTGCCACTAAACCAGCAGCTCACAGAAGAAGATCATGCTGTGTGGTTGGACAGACATCAAAGGCAAAGGCCTCAAATAGTTTTTCTGTCACACTGGGTGACCCAGCAGCACTTCACTTCCTCCATATGTACACAGGCAAGCTAAAGTAGTCACAACAACACAACACTCATATGTGAAACACGTTAACGGGAACACTCACACACAGACGTGTACATTGCACACCCTTCACCTCCTGATTATCTGTTGTCTTGCTTTGTAAGAATTAGCTTAGCCGTAGTCACGGTCAACAAACCCAGCCACAGTACCACAGTTGGGGATCTGTCACAGTTGTCTCTGTGTTTGATCTCTAACCTGGTCAACACATGTCAGTGGCACCGCCAATTCTGTGCAGTCATTCCTAGAGTGACATTTGTGCAAATGTACACCACTGTGTTTGTTACTAAAGTTAGCTTGATAGAAGTTGAGCCACACAGAGTGAGAGGAGAGAGGTGTGGATATTTTCATGCTTTTAGAGTCTTGGGATTTTGTGCACTGTCTTTCAAAGGGCTTTTGAGTGCTCCGAGGACATATATATATTATCATGCAACATTCAGAGTGGTATTATCTGAAGAGTAAAAATCAACAAGCCACACACGGTTGTTTTAAATCTTTAAATAAAGTCTCCTCGTGTCATCTTACATACACACACACAAAATAAATACATAAATAAAGATTTAAAAATCTGAAAAAATAAACAAAAAATAAACAAAAGGATTCAGTGCATTTACATTAAAACCTCAGCATAAAGAAACTTCTGACTCCCATCACCACTTTACAGTATCTTGTGTCTTAATGTGTCACAATAGTTTTATATCAAACCACCCAATACATGTACATGAAACAACTGCTGGGATTTAATTAACAGTGAGTGGCAGGGCCAATTAGCTGCAGTGTTATCTTCTTCAATGGTTTTTGGCATTAACTGCAGTATAAGCCACGGTACATTACAGTAGGTTTCAATTTATTTATGCACTTGAAGGAATCAGACAACTTCAGACAGATTATTTATTGTTGGAGTGGAAATGCAAAAAACAGCCTAGTCTTAATAGCTCAAGTGTTATTTATGATAAGAGCATTTAGTGAGAATGTGGCCAAGTTGACAGCAGCTAATGCTGGATTAGTCCGTTAACACAAAACTGGCACCAAATATTTCATGCATTAGTTATGCTTCAGTGTTGATGATTTCTGACTCTGCTGTGGACTCGATTACTAGCATGCTCACCATCAACCTGCCACTGAGGACACACATCCTCTCTGAGTGACCAAACAAATGCTGAGTGCTGCAACTGCCCTCTGGAGCAAACAAACATGCAGCAGTCAATCAGTCACTAAATTGTCACAACAAGGCAGCTTTCAGACACATGAACAGCCATTTTACCCCACTTCAGATCATTTTAAAATCTATTTTTATCCAAATCCCTCATCACCCACTAGAAAACACAAGAAATAGGAAAGATATAAACAAACATATCCATTGTTCTAAAGGTCTAGAAAAGACTATGCTTGTAATTAACTATGAGGAGGAGGCCAGACAACACCCGGGTCAATACTGATCCACAGGACAGTGAGCATCAGAGGCTTCCTCTTTACACAGGTCACCAAAGCTGGTCAATTAGGGATAGTGCTCCTATTTCCAGTTAAACTACAGTCAAACACAAAAGGATAGAAGGGGGATATACATTTGTCTTCAACTAGTGCATTGTAATGGGGGTTTGTGTGAAAATTCATTCTGTTTTAGCCATCATGTAACTTATAGAATTATCCCAGTCTTAAAATCATCCTGGCTAAAACCACATTATACCATCTTACTTGCTTGTTTAAATGCTACATTCTTCCAGCATTTCCATATGATAACAAAAATAGTATTCAAATTATATGCTAATGTTACATAATCTGTAACATACAGTACATATAACATCTATGAACATAATTCAGGCGCTAACATCATTTATCTCGACAACTATATTTCAAAAGTTGTGTGTCTGGTGTGTGCGTGCGATCAGCAGTTGATAAACAAGGTCAGACCTAAAACACCTTCCTCATGGCTTTTAACTGAATAGTCTAACTTGTGTGAGATCGGCAAAATCTAAAATGTGGCATATAATTTATCACATACTTTTAACTGTGGCTGGTTCATTTGTTTGTCTCCATTAAAGATAATCTATAATTTATTGACTTTTGCTACCATTTTGCTCCTTTTCATGAGATGTTCCTGTACACCATCCTGCTAGCACCACAGGCGCAGCTGAATGATTTTGTGCATCGGTCAATATGTGTGGTTAAACTGTTTTCACATTAATCAACACTTCAGATTTTGCCCAGTGCCCAAAACCATAATCATGTTTTGCCTTGTCATATTTCATGGGCATTAAAAAAAGCTTTTATAATTGGATACAACAAACCCAGTTCCCATTTAAGTGTAATGTTTCCCACAAAATCATAATTAAAACTGCTTTTACTGAGAGTTATGAGATCTATATATTGCTGTTAGAAATACATTAAGAGTAAATCAATTTGAACTTACAATGAGTTGAAGACAAATTGAGTGGACTGATCAAAGTAGCAGCATTTCAAACACTTACTACAGGGACAAGTGAGTCACAACATTTATATGCTTAGTTATAGCAATGTTTTAATCAGGTCCTTGCTTTTCATGTATTATATTTTATCATACATTATTCATGCTGACGTTTGAATACAGATATGTAGCATGTATGTCATGGATTAATATGAATCACGGTTCATTATATCACATACACCAATTCTCAGTCTTTTTCACATACTTGCTCCAAATGCTATAGTTGGCCTGAGCTAAAAGTGGTCTCTGTCTCTGAGATGAGTACAACAGCATTATAATCAAAAAGCTTAATCAGTGGATGTGCAGCATGTATTTGTATGATTTCATAAGTCTAATTAGAAGACAGATAAAGCCACATGAGATCTTCTTTCCACTGAAAACTGATAGAAGAGAAGCAAATACTCAGTATGCAATGAGTAAAATCCTGGTGCTGACAGAAAGAAAGCTGCAAAAAGTGATTACAGACACTGAGTCAATACAGGTTAGTCAGGAAGACAGAGTGGAACACACGTTAGGGGGTAAAACTAATAGATAGAATTAAAGTTGAGCAGAGAGAGAAGAAAGTAGTAGTAGTAGCATGAGACTAAACTGTGACACATGAAGGGAAGAGAGTTCAGACCTCATTTTCTAGAGTAGAGTAATTACTTCATGGCCTGAATCTCCTTCACAGCCAGCTTATGCTCACCATTTGGCTTTGGTGCTGTATGTTGCTGTGATGAGAGATTTCCTGTAAAGAGTTTGTGCTTTACTTTTCCACAATCCAAGGCTAACCAGTGGGGCACACTTCTTAAAGATGACTGAACAGCAAAGTTAATCCTCAGAGGGTGAGAGGAGTTTAAGATTATGTGCCATATCTCACCAACCAATGAGAGGATTTGAGCCTGTCTGGCCTTGATGTCTTGGCCAATCACAGCCCAAGGCAGAGGATCAAACACACAAGTAAGAGAGCAGCAGTGAAGAAATGATGCACTATGATAGCCATGAAGTAAAGGCATGGTTCTTTACACAGCTGCAGAACACTGACTTAGAAAAAACATAAAAATATGATTTAGAAAAAAATGTGTATATGCAATGTTTTAATTTGACATAGAATTATATATAAGCTAGATTTTTGTTTAACTTAAACATCCAGTAATTATTTAAATACATGTCTGTGAAGGTTCTCAGTCAAGTCCAGGTCATGGTTATTTCAAAGGTTCTGTTAAGTAGCAACAGGACTTGTTTCTTGGTTCTTGAAGAAGTTTCACCTTCTATCAAGAAGGCTTCATCAGTTCTGAACTGATTGACACACACACAAATCACTCTTGGTCCCCATGCCTCTAGTATGTATTATAGGAAGAATAACCCCTTTTTTGCAATAAATAATGACTAACTCAAATAAATGAAACAAAAATGCCAGAGGGCATGAGGGTTATATAGATGTTTGTACAATAGCCCATAATATTAAAAAACTGTTAATATGAATTATGATCATATATTTACTCTATATACTAATCTCAGCATGTTTTACTTGCTTGGATATCCTATCTACATCACACACACAATGACTTTCATCTCTAGGACTTGTTTTAACACTTAACAGACAAATAAAAATAAATTAAATTAATTGCATTTTCAGTCTCTATAAAACACAACACAGTTCCTTTTCGTTATTATTTTCTTATTTTGCACTGTTTGCTCATCATCTGCAGTCCATGTACATGCATTCCTCTAATCTGCACTGCTGTGCATAGAAACAACCAAAAGTTATAAGCACAAACTAAAAGATTTATTGAGAAAGACGATGGCTACAAATTACTTGCGGTAACCTCACTGGTAGCAGAAGAACAACATAATTTCAAACTTATAGCAATAGTTGTAGCTGTAATTAAGCTGCAGCACCCTCATCTCTTCTTACCCTGCCAGCACCATAGCTGAATGAACGATGAATGACCGAGGCTGCATCACCCTGACTTACATTGAGGTATAAGCGTCTTATTTGCTTTTACTGCCATCTGGGGTCAAAAACCGGGTATTACTCTAACATGTTAACATTTTATTATACAGTGACCATAAAAAGTATTCGCCCATTTGGATGTTCCACCCTTTTATTGACATTATAAATCAGTCATGGTTATTATAAGTTGGCTACTTTGACAAAAACATCAAAAGGAAAAAGACCTCATTAATGTCAAAGTGAAAACGCCTCTTAAACCAAGTGCAGGATAACGTTACTTTGGTGATGTATGTCTCTTCTCTGCATCCATGTTGTGGTTTGACCCATAATGCCACAGTAATGCGGCTCACTAAACTTTTGTCAGGTGACCAGTCCATCAAAATAAAAGCACTACATTTTTTAACTAAACATATAATTTAACTGAGTCAACTTTGACTTCACTTTAACAGCTTTTTGAACTCAAGAAATCTTGAATTTATAACATAAAATCATTGGAAAAAAACAGAACAGTATAAACATTTCAATTAAACATGTCTTTGCGACTGTTACACTCACTATATTTGGTTTGATGTGCTGCTCCTGCCAAAAGCTATATGAAGACCTGTAGTTTGCCGTGTAGTTGTCAATATGTGTGCATGTATTGAGAGAAGAATAAGAGTAGATGCTTTATGTGTTAATTTAAAGAGCAGAGATTGTAAGTAACTACTAGGTCCACTGAAGGTTTTACTTTAATACTGAAGATGGTGACTGCTGCCCTGCCCTGCAAATCATATGACAATATTTCACATTAACAGTCTAATGTGCATGATGACTGAACAGTGCTACATTTCCTCCTCAGATATCGACTAATGTTGTTTCATTTGGTTGCCAAAGAGGTGCTATAATGTATGTCTTGCAACTTTGACTGAAATGCCTGTGATAACAGTAATGCAAATAAATCAATGTTTGTTTACATTGATTTCATTTTATACATAGTTTAAGTATACAGGACACAGGCTGGATTTTGTTCTTCTCCATTAAGCTTGAACTTCCATCACGTGTTGTCAATTGTATTCTGCTTTGTTTTGCTGGTGTGCGAAATGTTCTGTCTGTAAGGTGCAATTCAGCAAAATTAGTCATTTTTTAAATAATTGTTTTGAAATTGAAACATATCTGTAAACACATCTACACTGCATTTGGAATACTGCCAACAGGTGACCCAGTTAGCACTGGCCTCAGGGTATTCCCACAAACAGGTCATTTTGATTGCATTCATTATATTGCCTACAGTATATGAATATAAATATGAATGTGAAAAAATCTAACTGTGGCTAAACTGTTAAACTGTATAGTAGAAGCTAGTCCTTATTACTAGCCTTCATTTAGCTTCAGATAGTCTTCACTAAGAACATATTAGACAGGGCATTTATAAAATACATTGAAATTACAACAACAAACAATGTATGTGTCTGCGCTGATTTATTTATTTATTGTTCAGACTAATCATTTAGTTGTAGGTGATTACTATTACAACTTCAATAAAACATGCATCTTATCACTTGCCTGTAAATGGAACAAAATGTGGTCATATGACCTTCCTGAACTTATCAGTGTTATTTCAACAGATAGATTTTAGAAATGTAGTGCAATTGCAAGGTCCACTATCCTAGTTTCACTGACCTAGTTTAGACAGCTGTGGGATTCTGTCAGTAAATGCAGTTCTTCTCAAATTAATAATTTATACAGACTGCCCACATCTTTTAGCTCCGAACTGGATTATATTTCACCTGAAATACATACACTACCGGAGAACCAAGACCAACATGTGTTACACATTTGCAACTGCCAATAAATATGAATCTGAATATATAATCACAGAATTAGTTTGACTTAATTTTTATACCTTCAGGAATTAAAATGAGAATCATAATCACACAGGGTTGAAACTGTGTTGCTACATAAGGCTTGAGGCTGTAAACATTCCAGCACTTGACATGGCAATATACTCACTCAGTAATGCCATGTAAGGCCAAAACACCTGCTGTGTAGTCACTAATGGAGTGTGGCCTGAGGTATCAGATCACTGGGCGGGGCATGTAGCAGACAGATTAACTCCACAATGATTAAGTTGGGATATATAACAGTGTAACATTAAGCCACTTTAACATTTCCCCACAAAGAAATTCTGCTATTATAGAGAAAATGCCTATTTGTACTTTGTAAATATTATTTAAGTTAAAACTGAAGCAAAAAAAGGATTTTCTTGTAGCAATATTGTCACAGTTTGTGAAACATCTTTTGTTTTACATCTTGTTATTATAACAAGTGAGTGAGCTTGTCCATGTACTTTTTAGGCCAATGGATTATCATTTTGAAATTTAAAAAAACTAAATGGGAAAACCGCCAAATTCCCAACAAGAAATGTAAAATTACTCTTTTTTCATTTTGACAATAAATATCTAAAAACAAAACAGAACCAAACAAATCAAACCGAAAAAAAGGAGCCTTTATCCAATTTGGTTTAATGTCTTTATGTGGCCTGGTGGAAAAAAAAAGGAAAACAGGGCACAACAATTTATTTTTGAGTTCTATTATTCTAAAAAACTGGTGTTAAAACAAAATGCCGGGAACAACACATGCGTCAGCGCTGCAGTGAAAATGACATAACTTCCTGTTTTTGGACACTTAAAGTGTTCCCCAGTATCCTCTGCACTCACAAGGGAATCTCCAGGTGTACTTGCAGAACTCAGTGTAACACCACTGGCAAGTGGATGTGTGCATTAGTTGTCAAGCTTGTTATTCTGATAGAATGTGACATTGTCATTATTTTGTACATTTGTGTTTAATATCACCACTACATGGACCTGACACCTCTGGGGCCCTCCAGAGACAAGTGATCTAATGCCAGGTCAGCTAACGTTTCGTATGGTTCACTCTCAGCAGAAAGAACCTGTGTGTGTGTGAGCTCTTTTAAATACACAGACGTGCAGCACAAAAGTTAATAACGCTATGTGGTAAGTTAGATTTCGCATATTGAGTTAGCACTGGCTATCTTGTGTGTTTGCATGGTGGAAATTTGACTTTAGTGTTTACTGGGTCACTTAAATAACCGTAGTTGAAGGTGCATCCACTGCATCAACTTGTAGAAAGAGGACACAGTTCAGATTGATATTAGCTGACATTGATCAGCCTCTATTTAAAATATCTAATGCTGTAAATAAATACTGCATCACTGCTGTATGAGCAGTGCAATCTAAATCTTTTCTTTCTCTGTCTGCATGTGTCCTGTGGTGTTCCCTGCAAATCCAGATGTTTTGGTCATGCCTGTTTGTGCAGCTGTCTCCTCCAGTCTTGCAGTTAATCCAGCAGCCATGAAACTGATCATCACTCTGATGTGCACACACACATACACACTGATTCTGGCTGGTTCACACAAGTGGGGACCCAACAATGGCAGACACTGAGTTCCTGGCCGAGGCGGTGGTGGATGATGAAAGGCCAGAGCTTCCATTATGAAAAAAGTGTATGCTGACAGTATATTTCACAAGTATACTTCTTGTAGTAAGTGTACTAATGGCAATGTACTTGTACTATACTAAGTATACTTTTTGTACTTCTTTGGGACTAAATTTGGCCCACTTTTTAGTTTATGAAAGTATACTTGAGGAATACTACAAATAAACTTATATATATACTGTTAGTATATTGGTGATATAATAACAGTATAGTTTCTAGATTATCAAAATATTTTCTTGAAGTATACTTTATTCTCCTTTGATTAAAGTGCACTTCTTGTGCAGTTGCAGTATGACTTACTTCCATGTTAATGAACTGAAACACACACGTGTAAAACAGCTCTGTAGTTGTAGAAGTAACACATTAAGTCTGACGTAACTGAGAGGCAATATGCTGCCTATAAACCAGGACATTTCACTTGATATTTCACCAGGATAAGGTCAAACCACATTCTGCATGTAACAACAGCATGATAAACAGTCATGATATTCATATCTCTTTCCTGTGCACTTTAAAGATGTTCAGCTGTTGGTTTAATATTGATATTTGTTTCTTCCTTGCGTGAGAGAAAGTGCAATTTTGTTTATGCTTTCAGTTTCTTTATTATTGTGCTAATTCAGAGACAAAAGCAAACTCTCTGTCTTTAACCTGTGGCTCTTCAGATAGAAACACAACTTTTTAAAATAATATTTCTTTATTATTATTATTATTATTTTGCAGGACGTTTTGCCTAATAATGATCAGAGAGTGTGGTTCTAATAAGCTTAAACGTTTAAAAATGTCTATACCATCTGTTGCCCACTAGAGGGAAGCATCTACCACTCTTCAATCCCATCCTTCCCCTAGCCAAAGTGTAGCAGTCCTGCTGCCCGAGGGCATCATTACACACTCAATAAAGCAATAGTCAGTCATTTTTTCTGCATAATTGATCCCACTGCTACCAAACAATGAATGGTATCACATTTTCACTGCAACAAAACAGCAGCATACCTCGTAGTATGACATCCTATTTGTAATAATCTTGTTGTTCTGTTCTTGTGTGACCGGCCATCTGTAGACAGCATGCAGTACACTTGTTGGTCACCGGTTGAGGTCACAGTCTCAGCAGTACATTCCTCCTAGAGCCATCTGTATGACTGTAATGATATTATCTTGGTCTTTACAACGGCTTATGAAACACTTGTTTGGAGGACAAGAACACAGCATGCTCTTACCCAATCCAAAACTGTTTGGGAACATATATGGAAATTGACATTTCAAACAAACAGGAGAGAACAGATAAGATATGTTCATAACAAGAGTTGATAACACACAGTCTAAGTCAAATTCTCACTCAAACAAAAGCACCTTCTTACACAAGCACATGCAAAGGCAAACAAACAACACAAATGTGCATTCTGTGCTTATTAATATTTACTGTAATGCTAACTTTATTTGCTAACAAAACACTTGTATTTTCAGTTTATACAGCATAAACATGCTTACCTGTGCTGAGGTATACCTAGGACAGGTTGCCAGTAGAGACACACATGACCATTTGCATTCACATTCACATACAAATGGGCAGTTTACTGCATGTTTGGACTGTGGGAGTAAATATGAGCATGCAGCAAAAATATGTGCAAACAGTATACATGGAGGCACTGGTCAGGCAGTAGGATTCATACCTACAACCTTGCTGTAAGTTAGCCTTTCCAACCCTATGCATACCATAAACTACATGTCAAGTCACTACAATATAAACTATATTGATGGAAAAATTCTTCTGCAATCAAATCAGTTATTCAATACATGCAAAATGAAAGTGAAAGGCACAAGAGCTTAACAAGAGACACCTTTCTTTTAATTACAAAAGCATATAAATACAGCGCTGGCAACTCACATCTACTGAAAACAGTTTTTTCTTCTTTTCACAAGTTTGCAGGTCAGACACGTTATCACTGTGTGTTTCTGCAGCCTCTCAGCCACTCCTTGTGCTGTCAGCATGACTGGGTGGAGCTGCTGGGGGAGCACGTTTCAAGCATGCTCTAAGCGTAGCTCCTCTGTCTACTTCCTTTCCCCTAATGTGTGCATGGCTAAGCTGAAAAAGAAAGGAGGCGGGTCCAGTACTTATAACGAGCAAAGCCTTTTTCCAATCACAAGAGTTTCCCCACCCCGTGTTTCCC
>OMLM01008611.1:0-17110 GCA_900302695.1 Helostoma temminkii
GTTTCTAAACATTTACATGGTTAAAGAAGTGTATATGTATAAATGTATAAGCAGTGTATGACAGATTCAGTTACGTCACTGTTTGGGGGGAGGACCAAACACAGCAGACTGTCTTTAACTGAGGTATTTCTCATTCAAACAAATGGAGTGGTTTAGTAGAGATCAGGGTGTGAGCTCACCTCAATTAACCCACTTTCATATTGTTGAACATAAATTAATGTCTTAATCAGAATTGTTGAATTATTAGCCTTAATGTAAACATACACCCTTGTGCAGTTAAACAAACACCCTGGGAGTTGCTGCTACTGCTGCAAACCAACCACCTGCCATGTGGCAATCAGCCATTGTTTTATCCAAAGGTCTTCAGAGTGTTTCCTTGGGTTTCTAAATATCAAATCCATTTGTTCTTGCTTACATCTGGACTAATGGCCTTTGGGGGTCTGTATAGAAACTCCTGATAAAAGGATTTACATATACATTCAAATGCACCTCTCTAACACATTTGAACACACAGAATGAATTTGCTGAATGGATTCTGACTACAACTGTGCTACAGTGCAAATTCCTTATAAAGGCCTGGAAAGAGCCTTTGGTTTTCTCTGTATATGTGTGTATATGTCACATAACTTTGCCCACCCACCAGCCTTGGTAAATCTGCTGTGTAAACCACAAGGCAGGCAGCCTTGTAAGTTAATTTACACTTCATAAAAATACAGGTGTAATACAGTGTGTATGTACTATTTTACCACCGACTCTCCTGCCATACAACCATTTCATTAATTTACTACCATGTTTTTCCACAAATATACTGTAACATTTATCAAACCACTGTATAAATTTTAATCCTATCTGCCAACTTGATAAACAATGAAGTGGAGCTTTTCTTTGCCATTTGCAATTCCTAATGCAAAACATACACTTTATTATTCTTTACAGACTCTAGGTAATGTAGACATCTTTCCAGATCCCGTTTATGTGTCGCTCACCCATAAGGTCACTGATGGTCTCAGACCCCTGGCTGTGCTCCCTCCGCTCTGTCTCCAGTGCAGCCTGCAGGCTGATGCATTCCTTCTCCAGACTCAGCTTGCTGCGCTCCAGCATGCAGCATTTATCCTGCAGCTCACGCGCATTGGCCTCCAGTTGCTGTAGCTGCTTGCTGCTCTCCGTCTGGGCTTTACGGAGCCTTGCTGCTGCCTCAGACTCAGCCCGTATCAACGTGTTGGCTTCTTCCAGCTGATAAGGACAACATTGATTCAGCAGTTCATTTGGATTACTCATCACTTTTCTATTTGTCAACAGAAACACATTTCTAAAATACACTTAGACCCATACCAAGGCCTCTGTGCCATAATTATGTTTTGAAAAATATGGTACTACAATAAAACAGTTGTAATCCCATAACTAAATACATACATGCATACATAACATTTCACTTTCGATATTCAGTAAGGAATTGGATCACAGAATTTAATTTAATAACTGAAATTTTCTATAGTTTTACTTTTGTGCATCATTTGAGTATTTTCGTTCTACAGACAAAACAGGCACTGACCTGTTTCTGTAGGTGAATGTTCTTCTCATTGGAAATCTGTGAGTTCTGATTTCTTCTCTTCAAGTCATCCAGCTGGTCGCGAAGGCTGTTCACTACAAGACACAGACAAACAAGCACAGAACTGTTTCATATTTCATTCAGTGCATCAGTTTTTCTTCATTGGTTATTTATGTATTTTCCTTTTTATTACGTTTTTTCAAAATCAGTTTTATTCAATGAATAGATGGGTATAACAGATTAGAATGTAATGAATATTATTATGGAAAAATGTATTTAAATATCCAAGTAGCAAAGACGAACTGAAGAAGAAACTACAGTGTAGACTTTTTAATGTGGCCAGATGAGGGCAGTATCTGCCACATTATTTCACACGGAACTTGTATCTAAATTCTTTCTGTTCTAAATAAAAGCAAAACCAGAAGCAAAAACAAAAAACCAGACTAACTAATACTCCACTAATATTCAACACATATACAAGAGAAGTTTAGTTTTTACAAAATTCATGTTAAAAAACCTCCAGCTAAAAACACAAGGCTTCTGAAAAACATTTTATCCCCTTGCAACCTGTCACTAAGAGTAAAAGAGAAACATTTCATTACGTAATTTATTGTATTACATTAGTACTTTTCTCTTAAGCAATTCAACAGTACTGGTGTAATTCCTGGCATTTGAAAAGGAAATGCTAGGTCCCATTATAAAAACTAATTAAGTGAAAATAAATTACAAAATGTTTAATGCAATTCAGTAGCCTTAATATAATATTTGTAATAAAAACTTGTCACCTTCATTCTCCAGGCAGCGCTTCCTGTCTGCTTCGCTCTCAGCCTTGCGGTGGCTCTCCAGGCTCTTGTGTTGCAGCAGGGCCTTCTCTCTCTCTAGCTGCCTTAGACTTGACTCCAGGTTCTTTCTGCTGCTCACCTAAAATCAATAATTACATACTTTGTTTAAAATTCCTAGAGAGCCATGCTTCAAGACAAATCAAAAAGATTGTTCACAGAGGTGCAAAAAGGAAGAAACCCTTGCAACATACAACAAACATAGGCTATATGTTACTATATCTCTGTTTATCATGCAGTTAAGATTATCTCATCCATCTCCTGATAGTCCACTGAACTGTGGCCAGCAAGACACGGTGTGGTGACTCCATTATTATTATTATTATTACAATTCAGCCAGAGCTCCAGCTTAACCTCAAAGAATATGACACACTGGTATTCAACCGATTCATGGCCACATGTTAATAAGAAGACATCATTATTTAGATTTTCAGAAAGGGGCATAAAAATGGATGATGGCTGGGTTGTTGTACAAGTAAATACTAACACTAAGACAAAGCCAGCACTATTAAAAGGATTCTCAGGAGTAACAGGTGTCTGTGCTTGGAACGTTCAGCCTACCTCTTCTTCAAGCTCTTTAGATAGTTTGTCCAGACGAATAGAAGCAGCTCTGAAGCAAAGAAACAGAACATGTTTAACACTTTTGAAAATTAGCGTCACGGTGTTTGAGCATGTTATTAATGCAACAGCTACTGCACCTGTGTTTGTGCTCTAGATCATCTTTGTTCTGTTTCTCATTATTCAGCTGCACCTCCAGGTGATGAAGTTTCTTCTGTAATGCTGCCGACTATGCAGAGAAATTACACCACACATGTCCAGCTCACTTGTCATGAGATTATTAAGTGTACATTGATGAATGGAGTTTTTGAAAAAGGGTCTATCTGTTTGTGCTGAAAGCTACATCCAAAAGCACAAATGCTTATGTGAGCACTGAGTGCAAGTTAAATAGTTTGATGAACCAACAGGTCAGGCAGTAGCCCTTTTACACAGTTCATCCTTTAAGGATAAACTATGTTTAATAGTCTTAAGACTTTCTGGTTATTGCAATAAATAAATAAATAAATACATACATACATACATGTTTACATGTTTGCCACTAATAATGCAATTTGCAGTTAAACAGAATTCAATTAAATAGTTACATTTCACACATCCTATTATAAACAACATTTTGAACCACAAAAATTGAAAGGTGACCATTTTGAGTTCCTTCAAAATGGTCAATGATTGTGGTGGCAGTCTTGTAAAACTGAAGTCAGTCCCCATATTAACCACTAACACTGAAAGCTGCTTAAATCTGTGTGTGGCTAAGAACGCTGAAATTCTACCAAAGTGCTAATAAATCATGGGATTGGGGAAAGAAATCCTCTTCTGAGTCACTTCCATCATAATCCCTAATGTTTTTCAGTTTGACGCTGGATTGATCACAATGTTAACAGACCAGGGCCTAACGCATTTAAACTGACGCCTGCCTTATTTATTTCCTAAGATGCCAACACGTATTAGATGCTGAAGAAGGATCTGCCAGTTATTGTGTGCGGTGAAAGTATCTACCTCTCCTTTGGAATTCTCATGAATCACAGATGAATTATTAGAGGCATTTAGCAACCTGAAGAAGGAAATAAACAAAATCAGCACAAAGTAAAAACCACAAATGAGAACAAACCTATACACACATTTTTAGTAGAAGTGTTGACATGACAAAAATTATTGGAGATAGCTAGAAAATGTCACCACTTACTGGTCTTCTTTGAAGTAAGTGAAGCCAACAAAGGGTAACTGATTTCCAACAAATGCTTTAGGTGTGGGGAACGTTTCTACATCACCTTTATCATCTTCAATCTCATCAAAATTACTGGTGTCTATGTCACTGCTCAGCTCTGGCACCACAGGCGCAGCAGCTGAGGAAAGCAGGAGAGAAATAAAGAAAGGAAAAAAGCAAGTGTGAATTGCTGGAAAAAGGAAGAGCTGAGTAAACAAAACTTGGGAGTTTCAGTCTAATAAATTGTTGTATCTTTTACTTGGATATGGCTGCTGTCCCAAAGGACTTCCTGTTATGTGTGGGAGTCGAGTAAAGGGCATATTTTACAAGCTCAGGTGAGGCCAATGAATGGTAGGGATATACTAACTATCTCTGATGGTGTCAAAAGTCCACTGGTCGTTCTTGAAGAATGGGTGTCGCTTGATTTCCTCCACGCCATTCCTGCCCAATCGCACCTCCCTCAAAACAAAGAGAGCAAGTGAGTTGTAGAGCAGTGACTAAATCTGCCCTTTGTCCACAGCTCAACAGTCAGTGCATTTACATGCACTTAAGTAACCAGGCAACAATCGGCTTTCTAGAGTAATCTGATTTCTTAACTGTCAGGTAAACTGGAAATCTGGTTTCCGTAATCAGGGTAGGGGATTAAAGAAAGCTGATTTCCCCTGGTAGATTTCTCCAGAGAACTACCAGTCTGATTACTGAGCCATGTATACATGTAACCGGGTTTTAAGCCTTTTACAAGAGCGCATGTGCATAACAAAGGACATCTAAATAAGTCTCTTTTACCACTGCATTTTTTTATTTAAGTAAGTAAGTTAATTAAATCACTTTATCCCGTCTAACTGCTTGGTCAAATTGTCTCAGATGTGCTTGATTAAGCAATACCACCACCCTTCACAACATTTCCTTTGCAGATATTACAGCTCACAATGTGGTTGTCGCAGCATGTGTGAAGTAATGTAGCTCCATGCAGTTGAGTTTCTGCCTTTCTCCATATAGTTCTTGTGATTCAAGTCTACCAGTAAGCATGTGTTGCTGGCACCTGGGATAGTGTGCATCGCTGACATACAGCCCATATAGGCTGTATGTCAGCTCCTATTAACTGATACTCAAGCTAGCTTTTTAGGCAAGAATGGGGCCAATATCCAACATTAATTTTGAACCAGTGCATCTCTAGTCACAATCAGTGGCATCTGGAAAACACAACCTATTATGTGTTCTTTTCAGAAAGGAATTACAACTAACCAAATTAAAACTCATGCAAGACTGACTGACATCATTAACATCCACACTTTAACATTTACAACTTAAAGACTGGAATGCTTTATACCTGTCAGTCAAGAAGGCACAGATGATGTTCTTGGCATCTTTGGAGATCTCCACATCATCAGGGAAGTTTAGGGAGTTCTTATGGTCCATGATCTTACTGTATGTTCCCACCAAAGAATCAGCATAGAATGGTGTATCACCTAACGCCAGTGATAGTATTAAAGTTAGTCTTAGTAAACTGGCATATTAGAATCGAAAGATTTTAGTACAGAGATGATGCTGATAGTGCCAAAATGCTATTTATAGCACAATGTGTTATATTTCAGGATTAGGAATACCAGCCCTTATAAGGAAAAGAATATCTATCATATCTTTCCAGAATACAAATCTCCAATAATGTGTAGTCATTGCAGCTTTAAGAAATATTCACTTACCAACAAGCATCTCGAAGATGAAGACCCCTACAGACCACCAGTCACATTCTCTCCCATAAAACCCATCCCCACCCTGGGATTTCAGCACTTCTGGAGAGATATAGTCTGGGGTGCCAACTGCTGTATCACAGTGGACCATGCCAGTCTGAAACATAAATCCAAATCCATTAAGTCTCATGACAAACAACTGACGGCTGAGAGGGGTTTAAACTTAAAAATCTGCAAAAGTTTTGCTTTTGATGTAAATAAGTGGTTTTATCAGTAGTAAGGTAGAGATAATGATTTGATCTGCTATTTTAAAAAAAAGGCACATTATCCATATCTATAAAGCCCATTTTTTGTCTATCGCTTATAGACTCCATAATGCGACGACCCCCACAGCTCAAAAGTGGAACAATATAAAATTTCATGGGGAACGTCTTAGGCTGGGTCTCACTGCTGTCTGAGCTACCATTGGTGTCCTGCAGCCAAAAAGTTTATAAAACACCCACACACCATGTAGATCACCCATGAAAATGGTGGAGTGGGTCATATCAGAAAGGATTATAGCGTCCTCCAGCTTAAAGTAAGGTCCCACGTCCCCTGACATGGTCATGCATTTTCATAAAAGGTTTTGAAAACAAAAGTTAACAAAAACCTTTAACAATGTGGACTGGGTCAACTCAGAGTAGAGTTTCAACCTCATATTTGCCACCTCCAGCTAAAGTACTGAAAGTGGTACCCAAGTTTTTTTTTTCCTTAAAAAAATGTGTATGATACACTTCAACAAGCTTAACTTCAAGTTATCACACTCACAACTAAAGATCAGCAAAACAACATCTCAAAAGTGTGTTCTCTGCATTTCACTCATAAAAAACAAAAACAAAAACAAAAAAAATATCATACGACTTACAGAGTCCATCTTCATGCATGTGCCAAAATCAGCCAGCTTTAGGTGCCCATGCCTATCTAGGAGCATGTTGTCCGGCTTGACATCACGGTGGATGAAGCCCATGGAGTGAATGGCATCCAGGGCCATCACAACCTCGGCAGTGTAGAACTTGGCCCATTTCTCTGGCACGTCGTAGGTGCTGGTGAGGTTGACCAGGTCACCTCCTGGCATGTACTCCATCACCATGTAGAGGTAGTGTTCATCTTGGAAGGCACAGCACAACTGAACAAGGCAAGGATAAGCTCTCGTTACAAGAGATAGAAAATCTCTGGTGGAAGTTAGTCAAGTCATATGAATTAATGAACAAAATGTAAAATACATTCTGCACCAAATATAACATCAAGTACAAATTTTATAAGAATCAAATAACTTATCAAAATGTATTCACTTAAATGTTACCTGCACAACCCAGGGACTGTTGGCAAAGGCCATGATGTCCCTCTCTTCCCAGAAAAAGGCAGAATCTGAACGCTTGATCATCTCAAACTTACTCAGCAGCTTCATGGCGTAGACCTTTTGAGAGGCTTTATGTCTGACCTGCAAAGCAGTGGTACCAATTAATTCAGAGTCACAAGAGAAATCTACCAGAGAAGTCTAACTTTACTCAATGAGATAATTATGTCCAATTGTTTAATAGAAAAGTGCCTGAAAAAAGTAAATAACAACACAGTGTTTTAATTACACTGCATTACACATGCAGCAGTTCTCTGGAAAACCAACAAACACATTATGTCACTCCAAGGCATGCTTGTCAGCAGCATCTGAAACTGAAAATGATAATGAATACTCACCAGTTGGACTTCACCAAATGCCCCTCGACCAATGACTTTAACTCTGTCAAAGTCCTCAGACTTCATCTGTAGGTCTCGTATTTGCCCAATGACATTCTCATCTGAATTTGAATAATATAAAAAGAATAAAGGCGGCATTAATAAAATTGTAGATTTACTTAAAATGTAAGCTTTAAAGAAAGTAATCTGACTCTCTTCTTATTCACACTAACTTTGCAAAAACTACTCACATCTGTTTAAGAAGGTTTCAATGTTTTTGTTCTTGCGTAGTGCAGGGTAGTCCAAATCTAAGACCAGGGCATTCATGGAGTCCTACATGAAGAAAAATACATCATCAGTCATGGCAGACAAAAAAAGAAGTGAAACCATAAGAGCGCCATCAGCTACGTCAGGAAACCTAGTTTTCTCAATAAAGGAAAAGGGCAGCAGACTCAACTAAAGATGTAAAGCGAAGATAAGTTAACTCCAAAGCTTTGGAATAGTTACAACAGTTCACATCCCTGTCAGGTGGATAATGTAAAGGGTCCAAGCATCATCCCCTATAGGTAAAGACAGATGTAATATAAAACTATGTAGTAAAAAGACACAGCATTTCAACAGCTGAGCAACTCATAAGCTGCTCCTGTGACGTCTATCGATCACACAGTAATGTTAGTGACCAAGCTGTTACAAAACAAACACAAGGTAAAACTCATTCTTCTCATGGGAGAGTGTGTGTGTTTATCATGAAAGGTTACATCATACTTAAAACCACTGTGTTGCAATTAAAACGCAAAGTGTGTTCCCCTTTCCATCTGAATTCATTTGCACAGAAGAGAGAAGAGACTTCACACATGCAAGTCACAGTTTAAACATCCAAAGTAAAAAAATTATTTGAAATTTTACATGTCATTTTATTTAAAAAAAAGTAATTTAATCTTGCCCATTGAAAAACCTTAACAGGAAAAACAGTTTACACAATGAATGGATGGATAAACTCCTTTTAGCCCAATGCTGGACATAATGTACTGATGATTTTGTATGCTGTGCATATCTGATACTGCACAGCTGTAGAAGAGATGTGTCATCCCTGACAGAATTATTTAACTTTCACCTAATGATGACAACTACACTACAGCCATAATGAAAACCAGAGTTCCACGTCACTATACAAGGCATGTGTGAGTTAAAACAAACCCTTCGCTGCCAACAGCACACTGATCAAGCTGACTTACTGATTACACAAACAACTACAGGTAAAGAGCTTAGTTCCTCCGACGTGACAAAGACACATGATGAATCATTTTCCATCATTAGGTACCTGCATAAACCTGTTGATGATGCTGGCAAATGACGATGGCACTGTTTGTGTGGCATTTATCAAAAGCAGTGAATCACTGCTGTACATTACAGTCGCTAGTTCTAAAAAACTTTTAATTCACCCATGTCATGGTGGTTATGACAAGCTGACAGGAAATAACATGACGGCCGATTATGTTAGTCGCACATCCAAATCCAGTGAATTCATATCCCTGATCAAGTGAACATGAATAAATGTCATGATTTTAATCGATAACTACCTGTTTGTAAAAAAAACAAACTTTAGTTCATAAGCTAGTAGTTTATCGTGTGTCCACTTCAACTTTCACTGCTCAAAAAAATAAAGGGAACACTTAACGTCTCCCTACAATGTCTGGGCATGCTCCTGATGAGACGACGAATGTTTTCCTGAGGGATCTCCTGCGATGTGGCATCGGTGGATGGAACGAGACATGATGTCCCAGAGGTGCTCAATTGGATTCAGGTCTGGGGAACAGGCAGGGTAGTCCATAGCATAAATGCCTTCATCATGCAGGAACTGCTGACACACTCCAGCCACCTAGCTAGAGACCTAGCATTATCATGCATCAGAAGGAACCCAGGACCCACTGCATCAGCATATGGTCTTACCATTGGTCTCAGGATCTCATCCCATTACCTACTGGCAGTCAGGGCACCTCTGACTAGCACATAGAGGTCTGTGCAGCCCTCCAAGAAAATGCCTCCTCAGACCATCATTGACCCATCGCCAAACCAGTCCTGCTGGAGGATGTTGCAGGCAGAACGTTTTTCACGGTGTCTCCAGACTGTCACGTCCGTCCCATGTGCTCAGTGTGAACCTGCTCTCACCGGTGAAGAGCACCGGGCACCAATGGCGAATCTGCCAATCCTGGTGTTCTCTGGCAAAAGCCAATTGGCCTGCATGGTGTTGGGCTGTGAGCACAGGCCCCATTGTGGACGTTGGGCCCTCATACCAATCTCATGGAGTCTGTTTCTGACACTATGTGCAGAAACATGAACATTAGTGGCCTGTTGGAGGACATTTTGTAGGGCTCTGGCAGTTCTCCTCCTGTTTCTCCTTGCACAAAAGAGCAGATAGGGTTCTTGCTGCTGGGTTGTTGTCCTCCTACAGCCTCCTCCACGTCTCCTGGTATCTCCTTCCATGCGCTTGACACTGTGCTAGGAGACACAGCAAACCTTCTTGCCACAGTGTGCATTGATGTGCCAATGAGCTGCACTTTTGAGCAACTTCTGTGGGTTGCAGACACCACTTCATGCTACCTCTAGTGGTTAAGGCACTGGCAAAATGCAAAAGTGACCAAAAATCAGCCAGAAAAGAAGAGAACGGGGAAATGGTCTGTGGCCACCACCTGCAGAACCATTCCTTTATACGGGTTGTCTTGCTAATTTCCTCTAATTTCCACCTGTTGTCTGTTTCATTTGCACACCAGCAAGTGAAATTGTTTCACCATCAGTGTTGCTTCCTAACTGGACAGGTGGATGTTTCAGAACTGTGATGGACATGGACTTACATTGGAATGATTATGTGTTCCCTTTACTTTTTTGAGCAATATGGAACAAAATCTAGTATCAACAAGACTATACTGCCTATAGTCCCTATATAACCTCAAATTTGGATTATTCCAGCTTTTAATTATTATAAATTATGTTATCTAAATAATTATGAATTAAATCTACTATTTAATTTAACCGTGGACCTTGAAGAAGGCAAGAGACATGGACTTGAAGATGAAGATCATATTATGATGATTCAAATATGATACCGATGAATTTCCAAGAAGCATTAGCTGGTTATCTTTAGTGTTAGACAGAGGAGCCTGCAAAAAGATATGGTGATGCTACAACACTATGTATATGAATGATTAATATTAGATGTAATTAGGCTAAAGTTGCCTTTAGTTAGGTAGCTGGCTGAAAAGGCTGGTGCTCAGCATTTTTAACCACCAGTGTTTTCAGGTTAGGTAACTACCCACACAGTCACCTGAAATGTTGCACACACTGTAGTTTACACACTGTGTAAACACAAACTGACAGAATGCTTAAAAAATAAAAAATAAAACCTTAAACAGCCCCATACAATTGTGGGGACCAGTCAAAATATCCTCACAAAGTTGACATTAAACATGGGCATGTCTATCTGTTTTTACTTACACACTCTGGACAGAATGTTTATGTTGCAGCTGCATGAACGGGAACTGGATGACAACACTGCAGGAGCACGTTAGGTCAGTTGAACATGAGCTCAGTCATTTTATAATAGTCATAGTTTGACTTGGGGCAATATAAGGAAACTATTAACAAAGCAAAAGACAGTCAGATGAAAACCCTTGAGTCTTATAATGTTTAACAATGAGGAAGTCCTCCATCACTATATGTCAGCCATGCATTCCAGAACGGTCAATGAGGAGCTCTCAAGCACTAGACCTAGCCAAATGTTATATCCGAAAATACCAGAACCCAACTCTGACCCAGTGATCTATACTGGTTTCTTGCAAACACTTGTCTTTTTCACTGTGCCGCTCTGAAAGTGCCAGACAGGAGGGTACAGCCTGGTACTGTTTCATGTTCCATTTACTTTCTTTCTTTTCTCTTGTCCCCTTTGCCCCTCTCTGCAGTTCTCCCTTAAACTTATCTGCCTTTCCCCCTGCTCTCTTTATCATTCACCGTTTGGCTGCAGTCATTGCAGTGAGCTGCACTCTTTTTCATCATCTCAGCTTCAATTCCCCATTAAAGGACTGACCTCACACAAAACTACTATTTAAGGGAAAAAAAATACACACGCCTGGGGGTGGAGAGGGGTTGCCGTAGCACTTACACATACATACACACACGCACAAGGATCTCCCTCTGAGCATGGCAATACAGGAAATGATCCACCCCACCCCAGAGCTGGCAGATAATTTCAGTGTGACGTGAAGCTGGTCCCTCATGTGCAAGTAATTTCCTCTAATGCAGCATTTTCTGCTACTGTTGCTCAACATTTGTTTGCAACCCAAAAAAAAATAGGCATGCAGGGCGTCTATAGGTATGACAATATTTACCACAGTGAATGGATTACATGTAAAGTGTCTGCCCTAAAGAATCTACATTTTTTTGGCGCAACAGCTTTAAATCAAGAGTAAGTTCACAGTCACAGCTGAAATCAATGCCCAGTCGTTTCTTGGCACCAATCCACTGATCCATGCAAATGCATACTGCAGGTTAGTTTAAAGGTGATGATGTGATGAGCTACAGGAGAAAAAGATATACTGGACTGAACGAACACCTGCAATAAGCACGAATAATACACAGCACTAAATCTACTATTGTGAGGATGTTTTCATATGCAAATGATTCAAAAAAATGGATGCCAGACATTAAAAATATTTAATTCATATTCTGTTTAGTTTAGTATTTGATGGTGGTCAGATTATTTTTTTAATCCGTGTGTCTGCTTGATGCTCAAGACTGTATAATTATGTGACTTGTTGGCATTTTAACACATGGATTCATATCAACTTATGAATCAATGGCAGCAACCACATACTGCAATTTCAATGCCGAACATGAACTCACTGAAAACTTAATCAAAACTGTACCTCAGACATAACTAAACAAACCACGAAACCAAATCATGATTCAGGCTGGTTAAGTTGAACTAAAGTGCTTCAGTTCTATGACCACAGGCAAACAGTTTTAGAGCAGCTAGACACAGCTGAGAAAAGTCACCTGTGCAGTTTAAGTACATAAAGTATTTGCTGTACAATGCACTGTGGAAACAAATTAAGAGATCAAGTGTCACTAAATAGTCCAGAAACAGGCAATGTTTTGTTAACTATGCATTACAACAGACCATCAATTATCTATCATTAACACAGAAGATACACGAAAAGGGTGCTCTGTCCCAGACAGAAAATATAAAGCAGGGGAGATCTAGTTTCATAGATTTCCAACTTTGGATATAAAAAAGACGACACACTTTGCTGACAGTTGCCACGAAAAAAACATAAGAGGTACACACTGGCCTTCAATGACATTATTCATTCCTCTGTCTTTTCTATATCTCTCTATTAAACAAGATGAACAGAGTGTGGAGGAAGGGTCCATAAATAAATACATGTTGCCCTGGTGACGCTGAGAGGCTTGAGTATCTCTGTACAACTCTGCAGTGAAGGAGGAGAATTATGTTGGTCGATCTTCCTTGTTTTGTTTCTTTTTCAATTTAAACTGGACTTACAACTATTTGGCTGCTATAGAAACTTACTTAGAAAATTTATAAAGATGCAAGTAAACAAAAACCTTTAGCTTGTGATAACACTGTAGAGAAGGACAACTGCTACTGAAAATATGTGGTATTCCCCTTTAATATGCTTTATTTATACACATTTGCAGTCATCTGAAGACATCAGTTGTCAAAGACCCAGTAGGTCGTACACGACAAGCTGTTGCAAAAGAGAAATGGTTGCATGCAGTCCTTCTAATCTATTTCCACTTGCCTCACTATAAAAAATGCCAACAAGACTCTGGAGGATATTTCTCACGTATTCAGTCAAAGTGGATATTTATAAATATTAAAAACTGACAAGTGTCTGGGGAAGTGTAAAGTCAGATTGACAGTTTAAACTTTATTTCCGGATTTGAGCCAGACAACCACTGCTCCTCCCTTCCTTGTCTATGTTGGCTTCATTTACATCAAGGGGAATTTTTTTAGTAACAATCAATCTCAATAATTACAAACCATGATGTCAGTTTCTATAGCACCAACTGATATATGGGACACTTTACTGCACAGGCATACAGTAATGTGTTCCTGAACTGACAACAGTATCTGCCCATTATGCTTATCACAATGTGTTGCTATGTATCTTTTAGATAGTACCCCAGTGTTTTATATCTGCTGTACTGTAATCCAGCCAGTGGGTTATGGCTGGTTGCCTAGCAACTTCTGACAAATACAAAGAGTTGAAATCAGCTGAAGCTGCAGGCAGGAGTTTTATAAGCATCCTGCTTCAGCACATTCTATTCTTTTCCATTTTATTTCGCCAACCTGAGTCGTCGCCCTCACTTTGCCTGCTCCGGCTCTTCATCACCCTATACAAAGCCACGTGGATCCAGCAGTCAGGAATGTGATGATGTTAATCTGAAAGGGCCTAAACACAGTAAATAATAATGCGACTATGCAACATCTCTCATGTCACAAACTCTCTTGCTCCATTTCCAGCCCCCCACAGCCCTCATACCCATCTCATCACCAGGCATGTGGAACAGAAAACAACCAGCTCTGCTCTGGGCTTTAAAAGGATTGAACAGAAAGTTAATGTTTTGATTGAATTCCAAATGTTTTAAAAATAGTTGTGGGGATAAGTGGTGGGCTGGGCAGAGCGAGGGGTCCTTGCCAGGCAGAACCCGTTAACTCTCCATGACAGACACAAAGGCAGGAATCCTGCAGAGCTTCACAAATAGCACAGCTAATGTGTCCACAGGGAATAACAAGACTATGGCTTACTCTTGCTTTTGACAGATTTCTGTCCCATGCTCCTGTGCCCTACACATTTTTGGCAGCTGTGCTTTATTACTCAATCAGGAATGTGCTAGGAAAAATACATGGAAAAGGAACGACTGCATGTAAATAAGGTCTTGGTGTATGTTAGCCTTAAATTAAACTTTTTTTATACATAATGAATCATTTAAAACATGATAAAGAGCAAAAAGATTCACGGCAATGATCACTTCTCCCATCCAACTCTCTCCAACAATTTATATCCAATATTTACGTCCATATTTTAATAAATAAACACACATGAAATATGTTTACGTTCATGCTTGTTAAGAATCCTTCAAACCACTCTTTGACAAAAAGTTGACAGTAGGGTCATGAAGGGTGAAAAGTAGATGCTGCCAAAAAAGGCTGGCAAATACTTTGTGTCTATTGTCTGTTTTCTCATTTGGCAAATTATCAAAAGATCTATGATGAACAGACAGTCAAAACATCAACATAAACTGAAGCCAGTGATTTTTTTCTGCTTTAAAATAAGATAATACTTGAAGGTAATTTTTCTCTCAAATTAATTTATCTTTTCAGCACAGTTCAATTCATGTTTTACATTCCATCCTTCTACATTTACTTCTTTTTTTGCTCTCTAAGGCAGTAAAAATATCTGCCACTAAACAGATATGGAGGCCTCTAACACTAGAATGATGTCATTGGATAGTTTTGGTTTCAATCCTTAGGCATGAACATGGTTACATTTGTATATAAATATTTCTACTATTGGCACGAACCATTTGAATTACAACTGTCAGCTACAACACTAAAACACTGCTGGCCTTATCTCAGCCACACTTATACAAATGCTTTTGTTTGGGTTTGTTAAAGGAAATGAAAGCAGTATGAACTGACAAACAATCCATAGCTGTTTGGTAATGCATTGTATTATTCTGTCATTGCTGCTGGCTGCAACACAATGCTTGTGTGTTGCTGAAATCAAGTGAATAATGTGTACTCGTGGACAGGCAAATGTGTGTCCACGATTATCTGAGTCTGTGAATATGTGTGTGTGAGTTAAAGTGTGTGTAGGAGGTTGTGTTTCAGCAGCAGGTTGTGATGGAATGACCAGATGGATGTGTTATGCATTATGCGTGGGAGACTCCTGTTCTGTTCTCTGCTCGCTCACGTCCTCATTTAACACTAAAAATACATTGACGCCCAGGTATCAAACTTTTTCCACATACTCACAAAAGAGTGAAGATTTCAACGACAGAATTTGTGCATTCAACCACTGTCAACCACAGTGCACTTTGCATAGCTCTGTTTGTGTTCCTGTCACTTTGATCAGCGTGGGAAGTGAAAGTTCTTCAAAGGTGCAATCTAACATCAGAGCTGTTACATCCAGAAACTCTGCACAAAGATTAGAAACGAGTTCTGCTATATTAGCCAAAGTGATGCAGTTTAGTTTCACAAAATGAATCTGCGCTGTACTGATTACACTGTTATGTGCATGAACACATTATCTCAATCAGCGTCTTTATGTCTAGACTAAGAAATCCAGAAGATTAAAACAAATCTGGGTGTATACATTTCCTTTCATATATACTACTGCAAAGACATCAAGGCCATGGAGGGCAAAAAACATGTTTCATCACATGAAACTCTACAAAACTGCAGCACATCTGCCTCCATTTCCACCTGTTCTGAGCTACAACTATTTCTATCACATATTACCAGCACAAAAACAAAGCCACCCACCACACTCATTTCAGACACAAGAAGAAAAAAAAAGAAAAAAAAGCAGATGCTCTGTCAGGGCTCCAGTTTGGTGATCTATATTTATATAAAGTCATCCCATCACACTGCAACAGGGAAGAAATCTTACATAAGTAAAGATTGTCGCAAGAAAAAGTAACTGCATTGTTTGCAATTTTCTGGTTTTCTTCATGAAATGTGATCTGATCTTCACCAAAATGACAAATATCAACAAACACAATGTTTCTATGCTGATAAAACACAAACAGACATGATCTTTATTGTTCTTTTTAACACGCCCATTAGGTATATAGAATGATGGCGGGAAAAAAGTAATGGCAACAGCATTCTCAAAGCTGGTTGAACCACATTTGCCAGCAATAACCTCAAGCAAGTGCTTCCTGTAGCTGTGGGTTACGGGTCAGGAGGAATTTTTAGACCATTTTTCCTCACAGACCCGTTCAGCTCAGGATGTCTGGGATTTACTGTAGTTTATTTTATATGATAGGACTAGATGACCACACAATATTTTTCTGGAACAATATATTGTATTATTATTATTATTATTATTATTATTATGTATTGTATTATGACAATATATATTTGTTTAATGTGTTGTGTAATCAAGGTGCTCTGAAGTATGTGTCCACATTCTTATGTGTATATATATATGTGTTTTATGTGTGCCTTCGTGTATGCAACATGTGCTGGACTTTGATTCTTGCCCAGTGTGTCATAATAGTTTTACAGCATACTCAGCAAACGATTTTACCTTTTAAAGCAAAATCGTGAAAACAACACAAGTGAAAACAAAAACCATGCATCAGTCTTTACAATTTGGTCGATAAGACATTGCTTCTTAAAATCTTTGAGGGGCCACGTACCTGTAAGCAAGACGTTAATGTTAGGTAAACAGAAAACAGATGTTTGGTGGCAGAGCATCTAGGAGATATTGCTAATAAACAGATAACTGTGGAGAGCCACCATGTGACA